>JARDWJ010000115.1:0-24042 GCA_031770325.1 Bolboschoenus planiculmis | reverse complement strand
ACACACGCGAGACAGATGGAGCGGTATTTGTATTTTATGACCTATATGTCACGTCAAATGGCATATAAATATATTAAAAATGAGTTTGAGAATGTTTATGCACATTTTTAACCAATTTGGCCTCATTTCTCATTCAAATATCGTCCAAATATACAAATAAGCCACCAAAAATATTTATTTAATGTATATGAGTGTTTTTGGAGCGGTATTTGAATTTTATGACCTATATTTCACGTCAAATGACATTAAAATGCGTTAAAAATGAGTTTGAGCATGTTTATGCACATTTTTAACCAATTTGGTCTCATTTGTCAGTCAAATATCGTCCAAATATACAAATAAGCCACCAAAAATGTTTATTTAATGTATAGGAGTGTTTTTGGAGCGGTATTTGCATTTTATCACCTATATTTTACGTCAAATAACATTAAAATGCGTTAAAAAAGAGTTTGAGCATATTTATGCACATTTTTAACCAATTTGCCTCATTTCTCATTCAAATATCGTCCAAATACACAAATAAGCCACCAAAAATGTTTATTTAATGTTTACGAGTGTTTTTGCACTTGTATTTGCATGTTATGACCAATATTTCACGTCAATTGACATTAAAATGCGTTAAAAATGAGTTTGAGCATGTTTATCCACATTTTTAACCAATTTGGCCTCATTTGTCATTCAAATATCGTCCAAATATACAAATAAGCCACCAAAAATGTTTATTTAATATATATGAGTGTTTTTGGAGTGGTATTTCTATGTTATGACCTATATTTCACGTCAAATGACATTAAAATGCGTTAAAAATGAATTTGAGCATGTTTATGCATATTTTTAACCAATTTGGCCTCATTTCTCATTCAAATATCGTCCAAATACACAAATAAGCCACCAAAAATGGTTATTTAATTTTTAGGAGTGTTTTTGGAGCGGTATTTGTATTTTATGACCTATATGTCACGTCAAATGGCATATAAATATATTAAAAATGAGTTTGAGCATGTTTATGCACATTTTTAACCAATTTGGCCTCATTTCTCATTCAAATATCGTCCAAATATACAAATAAGCCACCAAAAATATTTATTTAATGTATATGAGTGTTTTTGGAGCGGTATTTGAATTTTATGACCTATATTTCACGTCAAATGACATTAAAATGCGTTAAAAATGAGTTTGAGCATGTTTATGCACATTTTTAACCAATTTGGCCTCATTTGTCAGTCAAATATCGTCCAAATATACAAATAAGCCACCAAAAATGTTTATTTAATGTATAGGAGTGTTTTTGGAGCGGTATTTGCATTTTATCACCTATATTTTACGTCAAATAACATTAAAATGCGTTAAAAAAGAGTTTGAGCATATTTATGCACATTTTTAACCAATTTGCCTCATTTCTCATTCATATATCGTCCAAATACACAAATAAGCCACCAAAAATGTTTATTTAATGTTTACGAGTATTTTTGCACTTGTATTTGCATGTTATGACCAATATTTCACGTCAAATGGCATTAAAATGCATTAAAAATGAGTTTGAGCATGTTTATCCACATTTTTAACCAATTTGGCCTCATTTCTCATTCAAATATCGTCCAAATATACAAATAAGCCACCAAAAATATTTATTTAATATATATGAGTGTTTTTGGAGTGGTATTTGTATGTTATGACCTATATTTCACGTCAAATGACATTAAAATGCGTTAAAAATGAGTTTGAGCATGTTTATGCACATTTTTAACCAATTTGGCCTCATTTCTCATTCAAATATCGTCCAAATACACAAATAAGCCACCAAAAATGGTTATTTAATTTTTAGGAGTGTTTTTGGAGCGGTATTTGTATTTTATGACCTATATGTCACGTCAAATGGCATATAAATATATTAAAAATGAGTTTGAGCATGTTTATGCACATTTTTAACCAATTTGGCCTCATTTCTCATTCAAATATCGTCCAAATATACAAATAAGCCACCAAAAATATTTATTTAATGTATATGAGTATTTTTGGAGCGGTATTTGAATTTTATGACCTATATTTCACGTCAAATGACATTAAAATGCGTTAAAAATGAGTTTGAGCATGTTTATGCACATTTTTAACCAATTTGGTCTCATTTGTCAGTCAAATATCGTCCAAATATACAAATAAGCCACCAAAAATGTTTATTTAATGTATAGGAGTGTTTTTGGAGCGGTATTTGCATTTTATCACCTATATTTTACGTCAAATAACATTAAAATGCGTTAAAAAAGAGTTTGAGCATATTTATGCACATTTTTAACCAATTTGCCTCATTTCTCATTCAAATATCGTCCAAATACACAAATAAGCCACCAAAAATGTTTATTTAATGTTTACGAGTGTTTTTGCACTTGTATTTGCATGTTATGACCAATATTTCACGTCAATTGACATTAAAATGCGTTAAAAATGAGTTTGAGCATGTTTATCCACATTTTTAACCAATTTGGCCTCATTTCTCATTCAAATATTGTCCAAATATACAAATAAGCCACCAAAAATGTTTATTTAATATATATGAGTGTTTTTGGAGTGGTATTTCTATGTTATGACCTATATTTCACGTCAAATGACATTAAAATGCGTTAAAAATGAATTTGAGCATGTTTATGCATATTTTTAACCAATTTGGCCTCATTTCTCATTCAAATATCGTCCAAATACACAAATAAGCCATCAAAAATGGTTATTTAATTTTTAGGAGTGTTTTTGGAGCGGTATTTGTATTTTATGACCTATATGTCACGTCAAATGGCATATAAATATATTAAAAATGAGTTTGAGCATGTTTATGCACATTTTTAACCAATTTGGCCTCATTTCTCATTCAAATATCGTCCAAATATACAAATAAGCCACCAAAAATATTTATTTAATGTATATGAGTGTTTTTGGAGCGGTATTTGAATTTTATGACCTATATTTCACGTCAAATGACATTAAAATGCGTTAAAAATGAGTTTGAGCATGTTTATGCACATTTTTAACCAATTTGACATCATTTGTCAGTCAAATATCGTCCAAATATACAAATAAGCCACCAAAAATGTTTATTTAATGTATAGGAGTGTTTTTGGAGCGGTATTTGCATTTGATCACCTATATTTTACGTCAAATAACATTAAAATGCGTTAAAAAAGAGTTTGAGCATATTTATGCACATTTTTAACCAATTTGCCTCATTTCTCATTCAAATATCGTCCAAATACACAAATAAGCCACCAAAAATGTTTATTTAATGTTTACGAGTATTTTTGCACTTGTATTTGCATGTTATGACCAATATTTCACGTCAAATGGCATTAAAATGCGTTAAAAATGAGTTTGAGCATGTTTATCCACATTTTTAACCAATTTGGCCTCATTTCTCATTCAAATATCGTCCAAATATACAAATAAGCCACCAAAAATGTTTATTTAATATATATGAGTGTTTTTGGAGTGGTATTTGTATGTTATGACCTATATTTCACGTCAAATGACATTAAAATGCGTTAAAAATGAGTTTGAGCATGTTTATGCACATTTTTAACCAATTTGGCCTCATTTGTCAGTCAAATATCGTCCAAATATACAAATAAGCCACCAAAAATGTTTATTTAATGTATAGGAGTGTTTTTGGAGCGGTATTTGAATTTTATCACCTATATTTTACGTCAAATAACATTAAAATGCGTTAAAAAAGAGTTTGAGCATATTTATGCACATTTTTAACCAATTTGCCTCATTTCTCATTCATATATCGTCCAAATACACAAATAAGCCACCAAAAATGTTTATTTAATGTTTACGAGTATTTTTGCACTTGTATTTGCATGTTATGACCAATATTTCACGTCAAATGGCATTAAAATGCATTAAAAATGAGTTTGAGCATGTTTATCCACATTTTTAACCAATTTGGCCTCATTTCTCATTCAAATATCGTCCAAATATACAAATAAGCCACCAAAAATGTTTATTTAATATATATGAGTGTTTTTGGAGTGGTATTTGTATGTTATGACCTATATTTCACGTCAAATGACATTAAAATGCGTTAAAAATGAGTTTGAGCATGTTTATGCACATTTTTAACCAATTTGGCCTCATTTCTCATTCAAATATCGTCCAAATACACAAATAAGCCACCAAAAATGGTTATTTAATTTTTAGGAGTGTTTTTGGAGCGGTATTTGTATTTTATGACCTATATGTCACGTCAAATGGCATATAAATATATTAAAAATGAGTTTGAGAATGTTTATGCACATTTTTAACCAATTTGGCCTCATTTCTCATTCAAATATCGTCCAAATATACAAATAAGCCACCAAAAATATTTATTTAATGTATATGAGTGTTTTTGGAGCGGTATTTGAATTTTATGACCTATATTTCACGTCAAATGACATTAAAATGCGTTAAAAATGAGTTTGAGCATGTTTATGCACATTTTTAACCAATTTGGTCTCATTTGTCAGTCAAATATCGTCCAAATATACAAATAAGCCACCAAAAATGTTTATTTAATGTATAGGAGTGTTTTTGGAGCGGTATTTGCATTTTATCACCTATATTTTACGTCAAATAACATTAAAATGCGTTAAAAAAGAGTTTGAGCATATTTATGCACATTTTTAACCAATTTGCCTCATTTCTCATTCAAATATCGTCCAAATACACAAATAAGCCACCAAAAATGTTTATTTAATGTTTACGAGTGTTTTTGCACTTGTATTTGCATGTTATGACCAATATTTCACGTCAATTGACATTAAAATGCGTTAAAAATGAGTTTGAGCATGTTTATCCACATTTTTAACCAATTTGGCCTCATTTCTCATTCAAATATTGTCCAAATATACAAATAAGCCACCAAAAATGTTTATTTAATATATATGAGTGTTTTTGGAGTGGTATTTCTATGTTATGACCTATATTTCACGTCAAATGACATTAAAATGCGTTAAAAATGAATTTGAGCATGTTTATGCATATTTTTAACCAATTTGGCCTCATTTCTCATTCAAATATCGTCCAAATACACAAATAAGCCATCAAAAATGGTTATTTAATTTTTAGGAGTGTTTTTGGAGCGGTATTTGTATTTTATGACCTATATGTCACGTCAAATGGCATATAAATATATTGAAAATGAGTTTGAGCATGTTTATGCACATTTTTAACCAATTTGGCCTCATTTCTCATTCAAATATCGTCCAAATATACAAATAAGCCACCAAAAATATTTATTTAATGTATATGAGTGTTTTTGGAGCGGTATTTGAATTTTATGACCTATATTTCACGTCAAATGACATTAAAATGCGTTAAAAATGAGTTTGAGCATGTTTATGCACATTTTTAACCAATTTGACATCATTTGTCAGTCAAATATCGTCCAAATATACAAATAAGCCACCAAAAATGTTTATTTAATGTATAGGAGTGTTTTTGGAGCGGTATTTGCATTTGATCACCTATATTTTACGTCAAATAACATTAAAATGCGTTAAAAAAGAGTTTGAGCATATTTATGCACATTTTTAACCAATTTGCCTCATTTCTCATTCAAATATCGTCCAAATACACAAATAAGCCACCAAAAATGTTTATTTAATGTTTACGAGTATTTTTGCACTTGTATTTGCATGTTATGACCAATATTTCACGTCAAATGGCATTAAAATGCGTTAAAAATGAGTTTGAGCATGTTTATCCACATTTTTAACCAATTTGGCCTCATTTCTCATTCAAATATCGTCCAAATATACAAATAAGCCACCAAAAATGTTTATTTAATATATATGAGTGTTTTTGGAGTGGTATTTGTATGTTATGACCTATATTTCACGTCAAATGACATTAAAATGCGTTAAAAATGAGTTTGAGCATGTTTATGCACATTTTTAACCAATTTGGCCTCATTTCTCATTCAAATATCGTCCAAATACACAAATAAGCCACCAAAAATGGTTATTTAATTTTTAGGAGTGTTTTTGGAGCGGTATTTGTATTTTATGACCTATATGTCACGTCAAATGGCATATAAATATATTAAAAATGAGTTTGAGCATGTTTATGCACATTTTTAACCAATTTGCCTCATTTCTCATTCAAATATCGTCCAAATACACAAATAAGCCACCAAAAATGTTTATTTAATGTTTACGAGTGTTTTTGCACTTGTATTTGCATGTTATGACCAATATTTCACGTCAATTGACATTAAAATGCGTTAAAAATGAGTTTGAGCATGTTTATCCACATTTTTAACCAATTTGGCCTCATTTCTCATTCAAATATTGTCCAAATATACAAATAAGCCACCAAAAATGTTTATTTAATATATATGAGTGTTTTTGGAGTGGTATTTCTATGTTATGACCGATATTTCACGTCAAATGACATTAAAATGCGTTAAAAATGAATTTGAGCATGTTTATGCATATTTTTAACCAATTTGGCCTCATTTCTCATTCAAATATCGTCCAAATACACAAATAAGCCACCAAAAATGGTAATTTAATTTTTAGGAGTGTTTTTGGAGCGGTATTTGTATTTTATGACCTATATGTCACGTCAAATGGCATATAAATATATTAAAAATGAGTTTGAGCATGTTTATGCACATTTTTAACCAATTTGGCCTCATTTCTCATTCAAATATCGTCCAAATATACAAATAAGCCACCAAAAATATTTATTTAATGTATATGAGTGTTTTTGGAGCGGTATTTGAATTTTATGACCTATATTTCACGTCAAATGACATTAAAATGCGTTAAAAATGAGTTTGAGCATGTTTATGCACATTTTTAACCAATTTGGCCTCATTTGTCAGTCAAATATCGTCCAAATATACAAATAAGCCACCAAAAATGTTTATTTAATGTATAGGAGTGTTTTTGGAGCGGTATTTGCATTTGATCACCTATATTTTACGTCAAATAACATTAAAATGCGTTTAAAAAAGAGTTTGAGCATATTTATGCACATTTTTAACCAATTTGCCTCATTTCTCATTCAAATATCGTCCAAATACACAAATAAGCCACCAAAAATGTTTATTTAATGTTTACGAGTGTTTTTGCACTTGTATTTGCATGTTATGACCAATATTTCACGTCAATTGACATTAAAATGCGTTCAAAATGAGTTTGAGCATGTTTATCCACATTTTTAACCAATTTGGCCTCATTTCTCATTCAAATATTGTCCAAATATACAAATAAGCCACCAAAAATGTTTATTTAATATATATGAGTGTTTTTGGAGTGGTATTTCTATGTTATGACCTATATTTCACGTCAAATGACATTAAAATGCGTTAAAAATGAATTTGAGCATGTTTATGCATATTTTTAACCAATTTGGCCTCATTTCTCATTCAAATATCGTCCAAATACACAAATAAGCCACCAAAAATGGTTATTTAATTTTTAGGAGTGTTTTTGGAGCGGTATTTGTATTTTATGACCTATATGTCACGTCAAATGGCATATAAATATATTAAAAATGAGTTTGAGCATGTTTATGCACATTTTTAACCAATTTGGCCTCATTTCTCATTCAAATATCGTCCAAATATACAAATAAGCCACCAAAAATATTTATTTAATGTATATGAGTGTTTTTGGAGCGGTATTTGTATTTTATGACCTATATGTCACGTCAAATGGCATATAAATATATTAAAAATGAGTTTGAGCATGTTTATGCACATTTTTAACCAATTTGCCTCATTTCTCATTCAAATATCGTCCAAATACACAAATAAGCCACCAAAAATGTTTATTTAATGTTTACGAGTGTTTTTGCACTTGTATTTGCATGTTATGACCAATATTTCACGTCAATTGACATTAAAATGCGTTAAAAATGAGTTTGAGCATGTTTATCCACATTTTTAACCAATTTGGCCTCATTTCTCATTCAAATATTGTCCAAATATACAAATAAGCCACCAAAAATGTTTATTTAATATATATGAGTGTTTTTGGAGTGGTATTTCTATGTTATGACCGATATTTCACGTCAAATGACATTAAAATGCGTTAAAAATGAATTTGAGCATGTTTATGCATATTTTTAACCAATTTGGCCTCATTTCTCATTCAAATATCGTCCAAATACACAAATAAGCCACCAAAAATGGTAATTTAATTTTTAGGAGTGTTTTTGGAGCGGTATTTGTATTTTATGACCTATATGTCACGTCAAATGGCATATAAATATATTAAAAATGAGTTTGAGCATGTTTATGCACATTTTTAACCAATTTGGCCTCATTTCTCATTCAAATATCGTCCAAATATACAAATAAGCCACCAAAAATATTTATTTAATGTATATGAGTGTTTTTGGAGCGGTATTTGAATTTTATGACCTATATTTCACGTCAAATGACATTAAAATGCGTTAAAAATGAGTTTGAGCATGTTTATGCACATTTTTAACCAATTTGGCCTCATTTGTCAGTCAAATATCGTCCAAATATACAAATAAGCCACCAAAAATGTTTATTTAATGTATAGGAGTGTTTTTGGAGCGGTATTTGCATTTGATCACCTATATTTTACGTCAAATAACATTAAAATGCGTTAAAAAAGAGTTTGAGCATATTTATGCACATTTTTAACCAATTTGCCTCATTTCTCATTCAAATATCGTCCAAATACACAAATAAGCCACCAAAAATGTTTATTTAATGTTTACGAGTGTTTTTGCACTTGTATTTGCATGTTATGACCAATATTTCACGTCAATTGACATTAAAATGCGTTCAAAATGAGTTTGAGCATGTTTATCCACATTTTTAACCAATTTGGCCTCATTTCTCATTCAAATATTGTCCAAATATACAAATAAGCCACCAAAAATGTTTATTTAATATATATGAGTGTTTTTGGAGTGGTATTTCTATGTTATGACCTATATTTCACGTCAAATGACATTAAAATGCGTTAAAAATGAATTTGAGCATGTTTATGCATATTTTTAACCAATTTGGCCTCATTTCTCATTCAAATATCGTCCAAATACACAAATAAGCCACCAAAAATGGTTATTTAATTTTTAGGAGTGTTTTTGGAGCGGTATTTGTATTTTATGACCTATATGTCACGTCAAATGGCATATAAATATATTAAAAATGAGTTTGAGCATGTTTATGCACATTTTTAACCAATTTGGCCTCATTTCTCATTCAAATATCGTCCAAATATACAAATAAGCCACCAAAAATATTTATTTAATGTATATGAGTGTTTTTGGAGCGGTATTTGAATTTTATGACCTATATTTCACGTCAAATGACATTAAAATGCGTTAAAAATGAGTTTGAGCATGTTTATGCACATTTTTAACCAATTTGACCTCATTTGTCAGTCAAATATCGTCCAAATATACAAATAAGCCACCAAAAATGTTTATTTAATGTATAGGAGTGTTTTTGGAGCGGTATTTGCATTTTATCACCTATAGTTTACGTCAAATAACATTAAAATGCGTTAAAAAAGAGTTTGAGCATATTTATGCACATTTTTAACCAATTTGCCTCATTTCTCATTCAAATATCGTCCAAATACACAAATAAGCCACCAAAAATGTTTATTTAATGTTTACGAGTATTTTTGCACTTGTATTTGCATGTTATGACCAATATTTCACGTCAAATGGCATTAAAATGCGTTAAAAATGAGTTTGAGCATGTTTATCCACATTTTTAACCAATTTGGCCTCATTTCTCATTCAAATATCGTCCAAATATACAAATAAGCCACCAAAAATGTTTATTTAATATATATGAGTGTTTTTGGAGTGGTATTTGTATGTTATGACCTATATTTCACGTCAAATGACATTAAAATGCGTTAAAAATGAGTTTGAGCATGTTTATGCATATTTTTAACCAATTTGGCCTCATTTCTCATTCAAATATCGTCCAAATACACAAATAAGCCACCAAAAATGGTTATTTAATTTTTAGGAGTGTTTTTGGAGCGGTATTTGTATTTTATGACCTATATGTCACGTCAAATGGCATATAAATATATTAAAAATGAGTTTGAGCATGTTTATGCACATTTTTAACCAATTTGCCTCATTTCTCATTCAAATATCGTCCAAATACACAAATAAGCCACCAAAAATGTTTATTTAATGTTTACGAGTGTTTTTGCACTTGTATTTGCATGTTATGACTAATATTTCACGTCAATTGACATTAAAATGCGTTAAAAATGAGTTTGAGCATGTTTATCCACATTTTTAACCAATTTGGCCTCATTTCTCATTCAAATATTGTCCAAATATACAAATAAGCCACCAAAAATGTTTATTTAATATATATGAGTGTTTTTGGAGTGGTATTTCTATGTTATGACCTATATTTCACGTCAAATGACATTAAAATGCGTTAAAAATGAGTTTGAGCATGTTTATGCACATTTTTAACCAATTTGGCCTCATTTCTCATTCAAATATCGTCCAAATACACAAATAAGCCACCAAAAATGGTTATTTCATTTTTAGGAGTGTTTTTGGAGCGGTATTTGTATTTTATGACCTATATGTCACGTCAAATGGCATATAAATATATTAAAAATGAGTTTGAGCATGTTTATGCACATTTTTAACCAATTTGGCCTCATTTCTCATTCAAATATCGTCCAAATATACAAATAAGCCACCAAAAATATTTATTTAATGTATATGAGTGTTTTTGGAGCGGTATTTGAATTTTATGACCTATATTTCACGTCAAATGACATTAAAATGCGTTAAAAATGAGTTTGAGCATGTTTATGCACATTTTTAACCAATTTGGCCTCATTTGTCAGTCAAATATCGTCCAAATATACAAATAAGCCACCAAAAATGTTTATTTAATGTATAGGAGTGTTTTTGGAGCGGTATTTGCATTTGATCACCTATATTTTACGTCAAATAACATTAAAATGCGTTAAAAAAGAGTTTGAGCATATTTATGCACATTTTTAACCAATTTGCCTCATTTCTCATTCAAATATCGTCCAAATACACAAATAAGCCACCAAAAATGTTTATTTAATGTTTACGAGTGTTTTTGCACTTGTATTTGCATGTTATGACCAATATTTCACGTCAATTGACATTAAAATGCGTTCAAAATGAGTTTGAGCATGTTTATCCACATTTTTAACCAATTTGGCCTCATTTCTCATTCAAATATTGTCCAAATATACAAATAAGCCACCAAAAATGTTTATTTAATATATATGAGTGTTTTTGGAGTGGTATTTCTATGTTATGACCTATATTTCACGTCAAATGACATTAAAATGCGTTAAAAATGAATTTGAGCATGTTTATGCATATTTTTAACCAACTTGGCCTCATTTCTCATTCAAATATCGTCCAAATACACAAATAAGCCACCAAAAATGGTTATTTAATTTTTAGGAGTGTTTTTGGAGCGGTATTTGTATTTTATGACCTATATGTCACGTCAAATGGCATATAAATATATTAAAAATGAGTTTGAGCATGTTTATGCACATTTTTAACCAATTTGGCCTCATTTCTCATTCAAATATCGTCCAAATATACAAATAAGCCACCAAAAATATTTATTTAATGTATATGAGTGTTTTTGGAGCGGTATTTGAATTTTATGACCTATATTTCACGTCAAATGACATTAAAATGCGTTAAAAATGAGTTTGAGCATGTTTATGCACATTTTTAACCAATTTGACCTCATTTGTCAGTCAAATATCGTCCAAATATACAAATAAGCGACCAAAAATGTTTATTTAATGTATAGGAGTGTTTTTGGAGCGGTATTTGCATTTTATCACCTATAGTTTACGTCAAATAACATTAAAATGCGTTAAAAAAGAGTTTGAGCATATTTATGCACATTTTTAACCAATTTGCCTCATTTCTCATTCAAATATCGTCCAAATACACAAATAAGCCACCAAAAATGTTTATTTAATGTTTACGAGTATTTTTGCACTTGTATTTGCATGTTATGACCAATATTTCACGTCAAATGGCATTAAAATGCGTTAAAAATGAGTTTGAGCATGTTTATCCACATTTTTAACCAATTTGGCCTCATTTCTCATTCAAATATCGTCCAAATATACAAATAAGCCACCAAAAATGTTTATTTAATATATATGAGTGTTTTTGGAGTGGTATTTGTATGTTATGACCTATATTTCACGTCAAATGACATTAAAATGCGTTAAAAATGAGTTTGAGCATGTTTATGCATATTTTTAACCAATTTGGCCTCATTTCTCATTCAAATATCGTCCAAATACACAAATAAGCCACCAAAAATGGTTATTTAATTTTTAGGAGTGTTTTTGGAGCGGTATTTGTATTTTATGACCTATATGTCACGTCAAATGGCATATAAATATATTAAAAATGAGTTTGAGCATGTTTATGCATATTTTTAACCAATTTGCCTCATTTCTCATTCAAATATCGTCCAAATACACAAATAAGCCACCAAAAATGTTTATTTAATGTTTACGAGTGTTTTTGCACTTGTATTTGCATGTTATGACTAATATTTCACGTCAATTGACATTAAAATGCGTTAAAAATGAGTTTGAGCATGTTTATCCACATTTTTAACCAATTTGGCCTCATTTCTCATTCAAATATTGTCCAAATATACAAATAAGCCACCAAAAATGTTTATTTAATATATATGAGTGTTTTTGGAGTGGTATTTCTATGTTATGACCTATATTTCACGTCAAATGACATTAAAATGCGTTAAAAATGAGTTTGAGCATGTTTATGCACATTTTTAACCAATTTGGCCTCATTTCTCATTCAAATATCGTCCAAATACACAAATAAGCCACCAAAAATGGTTATTTCATTTTTAGGAGTGTTTTCGGAGCGGTATTTGTATTTTATGACCTATATGTCACGTCAAATGGCATATAAATATATTAAAAATGAGTTTGAGCATGTTTATGCACATTTTTAACCAATTTGGCCTCATTTCTCATTCAAATATCGTCCAAATATACAAATAAGCCACCAAAAATATTTATTTAATGTATATGAGTGTTTTTGGAGCGGTATTTGAATTTTATGACCTATATTTCACGTCAAATGACATTAAAATGCGTTAAAAATGAGTTTGAGCATGTTTATGCACATTTTTAACCAATTTGGCCTCATTTGTCAGTCAAATATCGTCCAAATATACAAATAAGCCACCAAAAATGTTTATTTAATGTATAGGAGTGTTTTTGGAGCGGTATTTGCATTTGATCACCTATATTTTACGTCAAATAACATTAAAATGCGTTAAAAAAGAGTTTGAGCATATTTATGCACATTTTTAACCAATTTGCCTCATTTCTCATTCAAATATCGTCCAAATACACAAATAAGCCACCAAAAATGTTTATTTAATGTTTACGAGTGTTTTTGCACTTGTATTTGCATGTTATGACCAATATTTCAAGTCAATTGACATTAAAATGCGTTCAAAATGAGTTTGAGCATGTTTATCCACATTTTTAACCAATTTGGCCTCATTTCTCATTCAAATATTGTCCAAATATACAAATAAGCCACCAAAAATGTTTATTTAATATATATGAGTGTTTTTGGAGTGGTATTTCTATGTTATGACCTATATTTCACGTCAAATGACATTAAAATGCGTTAAAAATGAATTTGAGCATGTTTATGCATATTTTTAACCAATTTGGCCTCATTTCTCATTCAAATATCGTCCAAATACACAAATAAGCCACCAAAAATGGTTATTTAATTTTTAGGAGTGTTTTTGGAGCGGTATTTGTATTTTATGACCTATATGTCACGTCAAATGGCATATAAATATATTAAAAATGAGTTTGAGCATGTTTATGCACATTTTTAACCAATTTGGCCTCATTTCTCATTCAAATATCGTCCAAATATACAAATAAGCCACCAAAAATATTTATTTAATGTATATGAGTGTTTTTGGAGCGGTATTTGAATTTTATGACCTATATTTCACGTCAAATGACATTAAAATGCGTTAAAAATGAGTTTGAGCATGTTTATGCACATTTTTAACCAATTTGACCTCATTTGTCAGTCAAATATCGTCCAAATATACAAATAAGCCACCAAAAATGTTTATTTAATGTATAGGAGTGTTTTTGGAGCGGTATTTGCATTTTATCACCTATAGTTTACGTCAAATAACATTAAAATGCGTTAAAAAAGAGTTTGAGCATATTTATGCACATTTTTAACCAATTTGCCTCATTTCTCATTCAAATATCGTCCAAATACACAAATAAGCCACCAAAAATGTTTATTTAATGTTTACGAGTATTTTTGCACTTGTATTTGCATGTTATGACCAATATTTCACGTCAAATGGCATTAAAATGCGTTAAAAATGAGTTTGAGCATGTTTATCCACATTTTTAACCAATTTGGCCTCATTTCTCATTCAAATATCGTCCAAATATACAAATAAGCCACCAAAAATGTTTATTTAATATATATGAGTGTTTTTGGAGTGGTATTTGTATGTTATGACCTATATTTCACGTCAAATGACATTAAAATGCGTTAAAAATGAATTTGAGCATGTTTATGCATATTTTTAACCAATTTGGCCTCATTTCTCATTCAAATATCGTCCAAATACACAAATAAGCCACCAAAAATGGTTATTTAATTTTTAGGAGTGTTTTTGGAGCGGTATTTGTATTTTATGACCTATATGTCACGTCAAATGGCATATAAATATATTAAAAATGAGTTTGAGCATGTTTATGCACATTTTTAACCAATTTGGCCTCATTTCTCATTCAAATATCGTCCAAATACACAAATAAGCCACCAAAAATGTTTATTTAATGTTTACGAGTGTTTTTGCACTTGTATTTGCATGTTATGACTAATATTTCACGTCAATTGACATTAAAATGCGTTAAAAATGAGTTTGAGCATGTTTATCCACATTTTTAACCAATTTGGCCTCATTTCTCATTCAAATATTGTCCAAATATACAAATAAGCCACCAAAAATGTTTATTTAATATATATGAGTGTTTTTGGAGTGGTATTTCTATGTTATGACCTATATTTCACGTCAAATGACATTAAAATGCGTTAAAAATGAGTTTGAGCATGTTTATGCACATTTTTAACCAATTTGGCCTCATTTCTCATTCAAATATCGTCCAAATACACAAATAAGCCACCAAAAATGGTTATTTCATTTTTAGGAGTGTTTTCGGAGCGGTATTTGTATTTTATGACCTATATGTCACGTCAAATGGCATATAAATATATTAAAAATGAGTTTGAGCATGTTTATGCACATTTTTAACCAATTTGGCCTCATTTCTCATTCAAATATCGTCCAAATATACAAATAAGCCACCAAAAATATTTATTTAATGTATATGAGTGTTTTTGGAGCGGTATTTGAATTTTATGACCTATATTTCACGTCAAATGACATTAAAATGCGTTAAAAATGAGTTTGAGCATGTTTATGCACATTTTTAACCAATTTGGCCTCATTTGTCAGTCAAATATCGTCCAAATATACAAATAAGCCACCAAAAATGTTTATTTAATGTATAGGAGTGTTTTTGGAGCGGTATTTGCATTTGATCACCTATATTTTACGTCAAATAACATTAAAATGCGTTAAAAAAGAGTTTGAGCATATTTATGCACATTTTTAACCAATTTGCCTCATTTCTCATTCAAATATCGTCCAAATACACAAATAAGCCACCAAAAATGTTTATTTAATGTTTACGAGTGTTTTTGCACTTGTATTTGCATGTTATGACCAATATTTCAAGTCAATTGACATTAAAATGCGTTCAAAATGAGTTTGAGCATGTTTATCCACATTTTTAACCAATTTGGCCTCATTTCTCATTCAAATATTGTCCAAATATACAAATAAGCCACCAAAAATGTTTATTTAATATATATGAGTGTTTTTGGAGTGGTATTTCTATGTTATGACCTATATTTCACGTCAAATGACATTAAAATGCGTTAAAAATGAATTTGAGCATGTTTATGCATATTTTTAACCAATTTGGCCTCATTTCTCATTCAAATATCGTCCAAATACACAAATAAGCCACCAAAAATGGTTATTTAATTTTTAGGAGTGTTTTTGGAGCGGTATTTGTATTTTATGACCTATATGTCACGTCAAATGGCATATAAATATATTAAAAATGAGTTTGAGCATGTTTATGCACATTTTTAACCAATTTGGCCTCATTTCTCATTCAAATATCGTCCAAATATACAAATAAGCCACCAAAAATATTTATTTAATGTATATGAGTGTTTTTGGAGCGGTATTTGAATTTTATGACCTATATTTCACGTCAAATGACATTAAAATGCGTTAAAAATGAGTTTGAGCATGTTTATGCACATTTTTAACCAATTTGACCTCATTTGTCAGTCAAATATCGTCCAAATATACAAATAAGCCACCAAAAATGTTTATTTAATGTATAGGAGTGTTTTTGGAGCGGTATTTGCATTTTATCACCTATAGTTTACGTCAAATAACATTAAAATGCGTTAAAAAAGAGTTTGAGCATATTTATGCACATTTTTAACCAATTTGCCTCATTTCTCATTCAAATATCGTCCAAATACACAAATAAGCCACCAAAAATGTTTATTTAATGTTTACGAGTATTTTTGCACTTGTATTTGCATGTTATGACCAATATTTCACGTCAAATGGCATTAAAATGCGTTAAAAATGAGTTTGAGCATGTTTATCCACATTTTTAACCAATTTGGCCTCATTTCTCATTCAAATATCGTCCAAATATACAAATAAGCCACCAAAAATGTTTATTTAATATATATGAGTGTTTTTGGAGTGGTATTTGTATGTTATGACCTATATTTCACGTCAAATGACATTAAAATGCGTTAAAAATGAGTTTGAGCATGTTTATGCATATTTTTAACCAATTTGGCCTCATTTCTCATTCAAATATCGTCCAAATACACAAATAAGCCACCAAAAATGGTTATTTAATTTTTAGGAGTGTTTTTGGAGCGGTATTTGTATTTTATGACCTATATGTCACGTCAAATGGCATATAAATATATTAAAAATGAGTTTGAGCATGTTTATGCACATTTTTAACCAATTTGCCTCATTTCTCATTCAAATATCGTCCAAATACACAAATAAGCCACCAAAAATGTTTATTTAATGTTTACGAGTGTTTTTGCACTTGTATTTGCATGTTATGACTAATATTTCACGTCAATTGACATTAAAATGCGTTAAAAATGAGTTTGAGCATGTTTATCCACATTTTTAACCAATTTGGCCTCATTTCTCATTCAAATATTGTCCAAATATACAAATAAGCCACCAAAAATGTTTATTTAATATATATGAGTGTTTTTGGAGTGGTATTTCTATGTTATGACCTATATTTCACGTCAAATGACATTAAAATGCGTTAAAAATGAGTTTGAGCATGTTTATGCACATTTTTAACCAATTTGGCCTCATTTCTCATTCAAATATCGTCCAAATACACAAATAAGCCACCAAAAATGGTTATTTCATTTTTAGGAGTGTTTTTGGAGCGGTATTTGTATTTTATGACCTATATGTCACGTCAAATGGCATATAAATATATTAAAAATGAGTTTGAGCATGTTTATGCACATTTTTAACCAATTTGGCCTCATTTCTCATTCAAATATCGTCCAAATATACAAATAAGCCACCAAAAATATTTATTTAATGTATATGAGTGTTTTTGGAGCGGTATTTGAATTTTTTGACCTATATTTCACGTCAAATGACATTAAAATGCGTTAAAAATGAGTTTGAGCATGTTTATGCACATTTTTAACCAATTTGGCCTCATTTGTCAGTCAAATATCGTCCAAATATACAAATAAGCCACCAAAAATGTTTATTTAATGTATAGGAGTGTTTTTGGAGCGGTATTTGCATTTGATCACCTATATTTTACGTCAAATAACATTAAAATGCGTTAAAAAAGAGTTTGAGCATATTTATGCACATTTTTAACCAATTTGCCTCATTTCTCATTCAAATATCGTCCAAATACACAAATAAGCCACCAAAAATGTTTATTTAATGTTTACGAGTGTTTTTGCACTTGTATTTGCATGTTATGACCAATATTTCACGTCAATTGACATTAAAATGCGTTCAAAATGAGTTTGAGCATGTTTATCCACATTTTTAACCAATTTGGCCTCATTTCTCATTCAAATATTGTCCAAATATACAAATAAGCCACCAAAAATGTTTATTTAATATATATGAGTGTTTTTGGAGTGGTATTTCTATGTTATGACCTATATTTCACGTCAAATGACATTAAAATGCGTTAAAAATGAATTTGAGCATGTTTATGCATATTTTTAACCAATTTGGCCTCATTTCTCATTCAAATATCGTCCAAATACACAAATAAGCCACCAAAAATGGTTATTTAATTTTTAGGAGTGTTTTTGGAGCGGTATTTGTATTTTATGACCTATATGTCACGTCAAATGGCATATAAATATATTAAAAATGAGTTTGAGCATGTTTATGCACATTTTTAACCAATTTGGCCTCATTTCTCATTCAAATATCGTCCAAATATACAAATAAGCCACCAAAAATATTTATTTAATGTATATGAGTGTTTTTGGAGCGGTATTTGAATTTTATGACCTATATTTCACGTCAAATGACATTAAAATGCGTTAAAAATGAGTTTGAGAATGTTTATGCACATTTTTAACCAATTTGACCTCATTTGTCAGTCAAATATCGTCCAAATATACAAATAAGCCACCAAAAATGTTTATTTAATGTATAGGAGTGTTTTTGGAGCGGTATTTGCATTTTATCACCTATAGTTTACGTCAAATAACATTAAAATGCGTTAAAAAAGAGTTTGAGCATATTTATGCACATTTTTAACCAATTTGCCTCATTTCTCATTCAAATATCGTCCAAATACACAAATAAGCCACCAAAAATGTTTATTTAATGTTTACGAGTATTTTTGCACTTGTATTTGCATGTTATGACCAATATTTCACGTCAAATGGCATTAAAATGCGTTAAAAATGAGTTTGAGCATGTTTATCCACATTTTTAACCAATTTGGCCTCATTTCTCATTCAAATATCGTCCAAATATACAAATAAGCCACCAAAAATGTTTATTTAATATATATGAGTGTTTTTGGAGTGGTATTTGTATGTTATGACCTATATTTCACGTCAAATGACATTAAAATGCGTTAAAAATGAGTTTGAGCATGTTTATGCATATTTTTAACCAATTTGGCCTCATTTCTCATTCAAATATCGTCCAAATACACAAATAAGCCACCAAAAATGGTTATTTAATTTTTAGGAGTGTTTTTGGAGCGGTATTTGTATTTTATGACCTATATGTCACGTCAAATGGCATATAAATATATTAAAAATGAGTTTGAGCATGTTTATGCACATTTTTAACCAATTTGCCTCATTTCTCATTCAAATATCGTCCAAATACACAAATAAGCCACCAAAAATGTTTATTTAATGTTTACGAGTGTTTTTGCACTTGTATTTGCATGTTATGACTAATATTTCACGTCAATTGACATTAAAATGCGTTAAAAATGAGTTTGAGCATGTTTATCCACATTTTTAACCAATTTGGCCTCATTTCTCATTCAAATATTGTCCAAATATACAAATAAGCCACCAAAAATGTTTATTTAATATATATGAGTGTTTTTGGAGTGGTATTTCTATGTTATGACCTATATTTCACGTCAAATGACATTAAAATGCGTTAAAAATGAGTTTGAGCATGTTTATGCACATTTTTAACCAATTTGGCCTCATTTCTCATTCAAATATCGTCCAAATACACAAATAAGCCACCAAAAATGGTTATTTCATTTTTAGGAGTGTTTTCGGAGCGGTATTTGTATTTTATGACCTATATGTCACGTCAAATGGCATATAAATATATTAAAAATGAGTTTGAGCATGTTTATGCACATTTTTAACCAATTTGGCCTCATTTCTCATTCAAATATCGTCCAAATATACAAATAAGCCACCAAAAATATTTATTTAATGTATATGAGTGTTTTTGGAGCGGTATTTGAATTTTATGACCTATATTTCACGTCAAATGACATTAAAATGCGTTAAAAATGAGTTTGAGCATGTTTATGCACATTTTTAACCAATTTGGCCTCATTTGTCAGTCAAATATCGTCCAAATATACAAATAAGCCACCAAAAATGTTTATTTAATGTATAGGAGTGTTTTTGGAGCGGTATTTGCATTTGATCACCTATATTTTACGTCAAATAACATTAAAATGCGTTAAAAAAGAGTTTGAGCATATTTATGCACATTTTTAACCAATTTGCCTCATTTCTCATTCAAATATCGTCCAAATACACAAATAAGCCACCAAAAATGTTTATTTAATGTTTACGAGTGTTTTTGCACTTGTATTTGCATGTTATGACCAATATTTCAAGTCAATTGACATTAAAATGCGTTCAAAATGAGTTTGAGCATGTTTATCCACATTTTTAACCAATTTGGCCTCATTTCTCATTCAAATATTGTCCAAATATACAAATAAGCCACCAAAAATGTTTATTTAATATATATGAGTGTTTTTGGAGTGGTATTTCTATGTTATGACCTATATTTCACGTCAAATGACATTAAAATGCGTTTAAAAATGAATTTGAGCATGTTTATGCATATTTTTAACCAATTTGGCCTCATTTCTCATTCAAATATCGTCCAAATACACAAATAAGCCACCAAAAATGGTTATTTAATTTTTAGGAGTGTTTTTGGAGCGGTATTTGTATTTTATGACCTATATGTCACGTCAAATGGCATATAAATATATTAAAAATGAGTTTGAGCATGTTTATGCACATTTTTAACCAATTTGGCCTCATTTCTCATTCAAATATCGTCCAAATATACAAATAAGCCACCAAAAATATTTATTTAATGTATATGAGTGTTTTTGGAGCGGTATTTGAATTTTATGACCTATATTTCACGTCAAATGACATTAAAATGCGTTAAAAATGAGTTTGAGCATGTTTATGCACCATTTTTAACCAATTTGACCTCATTTGTCAGTCAAATATCGTCCAAATATACAAATAAGCCACCAAAAATGTTTATTTAATGTATAGGAGTGTTTTTGGAGCGGTATTTGCATTTTATCACCTATAGTTTACGTCAAATAACATTAAAATGCGTTAAAAAAGAGTTTGAGCATATTTATGCACATTTTTAACCAATTTGCCTCATTTCTCATTCAAATATCGTCCAAATACACAAATAAGCCACCAAAAATGTTTATTTAATGTTTACGAGTATTTTTGCACTTGTATTTGCATGTTATGACCAATATTTCACGTCAAATGGCATTAAAATGCGTTAAAAATGATGTTTGAGCATGTTTATCCACATTTTTAACCAATTTGGCCTCATTTCTCATTCAAATATCGTCCAAATATACAAATAAGCCACCAAAAATGTTTATTTAATATATATGAGTGTTTTTGGAGTGGTATTTGTATGTTATGACCTATATTTCACGTCAAATGACATTAAAATGCGTTAAAAATGAGTTTGAGCATGTTTATGCATATTTTTAACCAATTTGGCCTCATTTCTCATTCAAATATCGTCCAAATACACAAATAAGCCACCAAAAATGGTTATTTAATTTTTAGGAGTGTTTTTGGAGCGGTATTTGTATTTTATGACCTATATGTCACGTCAAATGGCATATAAATATATTAAAAATGAGTTTGAGCATGTTTATGCACATTTTTAACCAATTTGCCTCATTTCTCATTCAAATATCGTCCAAATACACAAATAAGCCACCAAAAATGTTTATTTAATGTTTACGAGTGTTTTTGCACTTGTATTTGCATGTTATGACTAATATTTCACGTCAATTGACATTAAAATGCGTTAAAAATGAGTTTGAGCATGTTTATCCACATTTTTAACCAATTTGGCCTCATTTCTCATTCAAATATTGTCCAAATATACAAATAAGCCACCAAAAATGTTTATTTAATATATATGAGTGTTTTTGGAGTGGTATTTCTATGTTATGACCTATATTTCACGTCAAATGACATTAAAATGCGTTAAAAATGAGTTTGAGCATGTTTATGCACATTTTTAACCAATTTGGCCTCATTTCTCATTCAAATATCGTCCAAATACACAAATAAGCCACCAAAAATGGTTATTTCATTTTTAGGAGTGTTTTTGGAGCGGTATTTGTATTTTATGACCTATATGTCACGTCAAATGGCATATAAATATATTAAAAATGAGTTTGAGCATGTTTATGCACATTTTTAACCAATTTGGCCTCATTTCTCATTCAAATATCGTCCAAATATACAAATAAGCCACCAAAAATATTTATTTAATGTATATGAGTGTTTTTGGAGCGGTATTTGAATTTTTTGACCTATATTCACGTCAAATGACATTAAAATGGCGTTAAAAATGAGTTTGAGCATGTTTATGCACATTTTTAACCAATTTGGCCTCATTTGTCAGTCAAATATCGTCCAAATATACAAATAAGCCACCAAAAATGTTTATTTAATGTATAGGAGTGTTTTTGGAGCGGTATTTGCATTTGATCACCTATATTTTACGTCAAATAACATTAAAATGCGTTAAAAAAGAGTTTGAGCATATTTATGCACATTTTTAACCAATTTGCCTCATTTCTCATTCAAATATCGTCCAAATACACAAATAAGCCACCAAAAATGTTTATTTAATGTTTACGAGTGTTTTTGCACTTGTATTTGCATGTTATGACCAATATTTCACGTCAATTGACATTAAATGCGTTCAAAATGGAGTTTGAGCATGTTTATCCACATTTTTAACCAATTTGGCTCATTTCTCATTCAAATATTGTCCAAATATACAAATAAGCCACAAAAATGTTTATTTAATATATATGAGTGTTTTTGGAGTGGTATTTCTATGTTATGACCTATATTTCACGTCAAATGACATTAAAATGCGTTAAAAATGAATTTGAGCATGTTTATGCATATTTTTAACCAATTTGGCCTCATTTCTCATTCAAATATCGTCCAAATACACAAATAAGCCACCAAAATGGTTATTTAATTTTTAGGAGTGTTTTTGGAGCGGTATTTGTATTTTATGACCTATATGTCACGTCAAATGGCATATAAATATATTAAAAATGAGTTTGAGCATGTTTATGCACATTTTTAACCAATTTGGCCTCATTTCTCATTCAAATATCGTCCAAAATATACAAATAAGCCACCAAAAATATTTATTTAATGTATATGAGTGTTTTTGGAGCGGTATTTGAATTTTATGACCTATATTTCACGTCAAATGACATTAAAATGCGTTAAAAATGAGTTTGAGAATGTTTATGCACATTTTTAACCAATTTGACCTCATTGTCAGTCAAATATCGTCCAATATACAAATAAGCCACCAAAAATGTTTATTTAATGTATAGGAGTGTTTTTGGAGCGGTATTTGCATTTATCACCTATAGTTTACGTCAAATAACATTAAAATGCGTTAAAAAAGAGTTTGAGCATATTTATGCACATTTTTAACCAATTTGCCTCATTTCTCATTCAAATATCGTCCAAATACACTAATAAGCCACCAAAAATGTTTATTAATGTTTACGAGTATTTTTGCACTTGTATTTGCATGTTATGACCAATATTTCACGTCAAATGGCATTAAAATGCGTTAAAAAATGAGTTTGAGCATGTTTATCCACATTTTTAACCAATATCTGTCTCGCGTGTGTTCAAATATCGTCCAAATATACAAATAAGCCACCAAAAATGTTTATTTAATATATATGAGTGTTTTTGGAGTGGTATTTGTATCTGTCTCGCGTGTGT
>JARDWJ010000114.1:17500-22500 GCA_031770325.1 Bolboschoenus planiculmis | reverse complement strand
GGCATGGCATCCACGCCTGAACGGCATGGGGTGCATGGCTGAACGGCATGGCATCCACGCCTGAACGGCATGTGGTGCAAGGCTGAACGTCATGGGGTGGGCGCCTGTGACCCTGAACATCATGCCTGAACGGCATGGCATGGACGCCTGAGCGGCATGGGGTGCATGGCTGAACGGCATGGCAAGGACGCCTGAACGGCATGTGGTGCATGGCTGAACGTCATGGGGTGGACGCCTGTGACCCTGAACATCATGGCTGAACGGCATGGCATGGACGCCTGAGCGGCATGTGGTGCACGGCTGAACGGCATGGCATCCACGCCTGAACGGCATGTGGTGCATGGCTGAACGTCATGGGGTGGGCGCCTGTGACCCTGAACATCATGCCTGAACGGCATGGCATGGACGCCTCAGCGGCATGGGGTGCATGGCTGAACGGCATGGCATCCACGCCAGAATGGCATGTGGTGCATGGCTGAACGTCATGGGGTGGGCGCCTGTGACCCTGAACATCATGCCTGAACGGCATGGCATGGACGCCTGAGCGGCATGGGGTGCATGGCTGAACGGCATGGCAAGGACGCCTGAACGGCATGTGGTGCATGGCTGAACGTCATGGGGTGGACGCCTGTGACCCTGAACATCATGGCTGAACGGCATGGCATGGACGCCTGAGCGGCATGTGGTGCATGGCTGAACGGCATGGCATCCACGCCTGAACGGCATGTGGTGCATGGCTGAACGTCATGGGGTGGACGCCTGTGACCCTGAACATCATGGCTGAACGGCATGGCATGGACGCCTGAGCGGCATGTGGTGCATGGCTGAACGGCATGGCATCCACGCCTGAACGGCATGTGGTGCATGGCTGAACGTCATGGGGTGGACGCCTGTGACCCTGAACATCATGGCTGAACGGCATGGCATGGACGCCTGAGCGGCATGGGGTGCATGGCTGAACGGCATGGCATCCACGCCTGAACGGCATGTGGTGCATGGCTGAACGTCATGGGGTGGGCGCCTGTGACCCTGAACATCATGCCTGAACGGAATGGCATGGACGCCTGAGCGGCATGGGGTGCATGGCTGAACGGCATGGCATCCACGCCTGAACGGCATGGGGTGCATGGCTGAACGTCATGGGGTGGGCGCCTGTGACCCTGAACATCATGGCTGAACGGCATGGCATGGTGCCTGAGCGGCATGGGGTGCATGGCTGAACGGCATGGCATCCACGCCTGAACGGCATGCGGTGCATGGCTGAACGTCATGGGGTGGGCGCCTGTGACCCTGAACATCATGCCTGAACGGCATGGCATGGACGCCTGAGCGGCATGTGGTGCATGGATGAACGGCATGGCATCCACGCCTGAACGGCATGTGGTGCATGGCTGAACGTCATGGGGTGGGCGCCTGTGACCCTGAACATCATGGCTGAACGGCATGGCATGGACGCCTGAGCGGCATGGGGTGCATGGCTGAACGGCATGGCATCCACGCCTGAACGGCATGTGGTGCATGGCTGAACGTCATGGGGTGGACGCCTGTGACCCTGAACATCATGGCTGAACGGCATGGCATGGACGCCTGAGCGGCATGGGGTGCATGGCTGAACGGCATGGCATCCACGCCTGAACGGCATGTGGTGCATGGCTGAACGTCATGGGGTGGGCGCCTGTGACCCTGAACATCATGGCTGAACGTCATGGGGTGGGCGCCTGTGACCCTGAACATCATGGCTGAACGGCATGGCATCCACGCCTGAACGGCATGCGGTGCATGGCTGAACGTCATGGGGTGGGCGCCTGTGACCCTGAACATCATGCCTGAACGGCATGGCATGGACGCCTGAGCGGCATGTGGTGCATGGATGAGTGGGCGCCTGTGACCCTGAACATCATGGCTGAACGGCATGGCATGGACGCCTGAGCGGCATGGGGTGCATGGCTGAACGGCATGGCAAGGACGCCTGAACGGCATGTGGTGCATGGCTGGACGTCATGGGGTGGACGCCTGTGACCCTGAACATCATGGCTGAACGGCATGGCATGGACGCCTGAGCGGCATGTGGTGCATGGCTGAACGGCATGGCATCCACGCCTGAACGGCATGTGGTGCATGGCTGAACGTCATGGGGTGGGCGCCTGTGACCCTGAACATCATGCCTGAACGGCATGGCATGGACGCCTGAGCGGCATGGGGTGCATGGCTGAACGGCATGGCATCCACGCCTGAACGGCATGTGGTGCATGGCTGAACGTCATGGGGTGGGCGCCTGTGACCCTGAACATCATGGCTGAACGGCATGGCATGGACGCCTGAGCGGCATGGGGTGCATGGCTGAACGGCATGGCATCCACGCCTGAACGGCATGGCATCCACGCCTGAACGGCATGTGGTGCATGGCTGAACGTCATGGGGTGGGCGCCTGTGACCCTGAACATCATGCCTGAACGGCATGGCATGGAGCCTGAGCGGCATGGGGTGCATGGCTGAACGGCATGGCATCCACGCCTGAACGGCATGCGGTGCATGGCTGAACGTCATGGGGTGGGCGCCTGTGAACCTGAACATCATGCCTGAACGGCATGGCATGGACGCCTGAGCGGCATGTGGTGCATGGATGAACGGCATGGCATCCACGCCTGAACGGCATGTGGTGCATGGCTGAACGTCATGGGGTGGGCGCATGTGACCCTGAACATCATGCCTGAACGTCATGGGGTGGGCGCCTGTGACCCTGAACATCATGGCTGAACGGCATGGCATCCACGCCTGAACGGCATGCGGTGCATGGCTGAACGTCATGGGGTGGGCGCCTGTGACCCTGAACATCATGCCTGAACGGCATGGCATGGACGCCTGAGCGGCATGTGGTGCATGGATGAACGGCAGGGCATCCACGCCTGAACGGCATGTGGTGCATGGCTGAACGTCATGGGGTGGGCGCCTGTGACCCTGAACATCATGGCTGAACGGCATGGCATGGACGCCTGAGCGGCATGGGGTGCATGGCTGAACGGCATGGCAAGGACGCCTGAACGGCATGTGGTGCATGGCTGAACGTCATGGGGTGTACGCCTGTGACCCTGAACATCATGGCCGAACGGCATGGCATGGACGCCTGAGCAGCATGTGGTGCATGGCTGAACGGCATGGCATCCACGCCTGAACGGCATGTGGTGCATGGCTGAACGTCATGGGGTGGGCGCCTGTGACCCTGAACATCATGCCTGAACGGCATGGCATGGACGCCTGAGCGGCATGGGGTGCATGGCTGAACGGCATGGCATCCACGCCTGAACGGCATGTGGTGCATGGCTGAACGTCATGGGGTGGGCGCCTGTGACCCTGAACATCATGGCTGAACGGCATGGCATGGACGCCTGAGCGGCATGGGGTGCATGGCTGAACGGCATGGCATCCACGCCTGAACGGCATGTGGTGCATGGCTGAACGTCATGGGGTGGGCGCCTGTGACCCTGAACATCATGCCTGAACGGCATGGCATGGACGCCTGAGCGGCATGGGGTGCATGGCTGAACGGCATGGCATCCACTTCTGAACGGCATGTGGTGCATGGCTGAACGTCATGGGGTGGGCGCCTGTGACCCTGAACATCATGGCTGAACGGCATGGCATGGACGCCTGAGCGGCATGGGGTGCATGGCTGAACGGCATGGCATCCACGCCTGAACGGCATGGGGTGCATGTCTGAACGTCATGGGGTGGGCGCCTGTGACCCTGAACATCATGCCTGAACGGCATGGCATCCACGCCTGAGCGGCATGTGGTGCATGGCTGAACGGCATGGCACCCACGTCCGAACAGCTTCACGGGGGTGTTTTCCCCCCCTTGGGCAGGGGGGGATTGGGTGGTTTTGGTAATAACAGCACCCAAAAAAATGAAAAAATCAATATCCCCTATTAGGGGGGGGAGGTTTTTGAAAATTTGGGGCGTTGGCTGAGGCTGGATGGGGGGTGTCACGGGGGTGTTTTCCCCCCCTTGGGCAGGGGGGGATTGGGTGGTTTTGGTAATAACAGCACCCAAAAAAATGAAAAAATCAATATCCCCTATTAGGGGGGGGAGGTTTTTGAAAATTTGGGGCGTTGGCTGAGGCTGGATGGGGGGTGTCACGGGGGTGTTTTCCCCCCCTCGGGCAGGGGGGATTGGGTGGTGTGGGTATTAACAGCCCCGAAAAAAATGAAAAAATCAATATCCCCTATTAGGGGGGGGAGGTTTTTGAAAATTTTGGGCGTTGGCTGAGGCTGGATGGGGGGTGTCACGGGGGTGTTTTGCCCCCCTCGGGCAGGGGGGATTGGGTGGTGTGGGTATTAACAGCCCCGAAAAAAATGAAAAAATCAATATCCCCTATTAGGGGGGGGAGGTTTTTGAAAATTTTGGGCGTTGGCTGAGGCTGGATGGGGGGTGTCACGGGGGTGTTTTCCCCCCCTTGGGCAGGGGGGGATTGGGTGGTTTTGGTAATAACAGCACCCAAAAAAATGAAAAAATCAATATCCCCTATTAGGGGGGGGAGGTTTTTGAAAATTTGGGGCGTTGGCTGAGGCTGGATGGGGGGTGTCACGGGGGTGTTTTCCCCCCCTTGGGCAGGGGGGGATTGGGTGGTTTTGGTAATAACAGCACCCAAAAAAATGAAAAAATCAATATCCCCTATTAGGGGGGGGAGGTTTTTGAAAATTTGGGGTGTTGGCTGAGGCTGGATGGGGGGTGTCACGGGGGTGTTTTCCCCCCCTTGGGCAGGGGGGGATTGGGTGGTTTTGGTAATAACAGCACCCAAAAAAATGAAAAAATCAATATCCCCTATTAGGGGGGGGAGGTTTTTGAAAATTTGGGGCGTTGGCTGAGGCTGGATGGGGGGTGTCACGGGGGTGTTTTGCCCCCCTCGGGCAGGGGGGATTGGGTGGTGTGGGTATTAACAGCCCCGAAAAAAATGAAAAAATCAATATCCCCTATTAGGGGGGGGAGGTTTTTGAAAATTT
>JARDWJ010000114.1:5000-7500 GCA_031770325.1 Bolboschoenus planiculmis | reverse complement strand
TGGTGCCTGAGCGGCATGGGGTGCATGGCTGAACGGCATGGCATCCACGCCTGAACGGCATGCGGTGCATGGCTGAACGTCATGGGGTGGGCGCCTGTGACCCTGAACATCATGCCTGAACGGCATGGCATGGACGCCTGAGCGGCATGTGGTGCATGGATGAACGGCATGGCATCCACGCCTGAACGGCATGTGGTGCATGGCTGAACGTCATGGGGTGGGCGCCTGTGACCCTGAACATCATGGCTGAACGGCATGGCATGGACGCCTGAGCGGCATGGGGTGCATGGCTGAACGGCATGGCATCCACGCCTGAACGGCATGTGGTGCATGGCTGAACGTCATGGGGTGGCCGCCTGTGACCCTGAACATCATGGCTGAACGGCATGGCATGGACGCCTGAGCGGCATGGGGTGCATGGCTGAACGGCATGGCATCCACGCCTGAACGGCATGTGGTGCATGGCTGAACGTCATGGGGTGGGCGCCTGTGACCCTGAACATCATGGCTGAACGTCATGGGGTGGGCGCCTGTGACCCTGAACATCATGGCTGAACGGCATGGCATCCACGCCTGAACGGCATGCGGTGCATGGCTGAACGTCATGGGGTGGGCGCCTGTGACCCTGAACATCATGCCTGAACGGCATGGCATGGACGCCTGAGCGGCATGTGGTGCATGGATGAGTGGGCGCCTGTGACCCTGAACATCATGGCTGAACGGCATGGCATGGACGCCTGAGCGGCATGGGGTGCATGGCTGAACGGCATGGCAAGGACGCCTGAACGGCATGTGGTGCATGGCTGGACGTCATGGGGTGGACGCCTGTGACCCTGAACGTCATGGCTGAACGGCATGGCATGGACGCCTGAGCGGCATGTGGTGCATGGCTGAACGGCATGGCATCCACGCCTGAACGGCATGCGGTGCATGGCTGAACGTCATGGGGTGGGCGCCTGTGACCCTGAACATCATGCCTGAACGGCATGGCATGGACGCCTGAGCGGCATGGGGTGCATGGCTGAACGGCATGGCATCCACGCCTGAACGGCATGTGGTGCATGGCTGAACGTCATGGGGTGGGCGCCTGTGACCCTGAACATCATGGCTGAACGGCATGGCATGGACGCCTGAGCGGCATGGGGTGCATGGCTGAACGGCATGGCATCCACGCCTGAACGGCATGTGGTGCATGGCTGAACGTCATGGGGTGGGCGCCTGTGACCCTGAACATCATGCCTGAACGGCATGGCATGGAGCCTGAGCGGCATGGGGTGCATGGCTGAACGGCATGGCATCCACGCCTGAACGGCATGCGGTGCATGGCTGAACGTCATGGGGTGGGCGCCTGTGAACCTGAACATCATGCCTGAACGGCATGGCATGGACGCCTGAGCGGCATGTGGTGCATGGATGAACGGCATGGCATCCACGCCTGAACGGCATGTGGTGCATGGCTGAACGTCATGGGGTGGGCGCATGTGACCCTGAACATCATGGCTGAACGTCATGGGGTGGGCGCCTGTGACCCTGAACATCATGGCTGAACGGCATGGCATCCACGCCTGAACGGCATGCGGTGCATGGCTGAACGTCATGGGGTGGGCGCCTGTGACCCTGAACATCATGCCTGAACGGCATGGCATGGACGCCTGAGCGGCATGTGGTGCATGGATGAACGGCAGGGCATCCACGCCTGAACGGCATGTGGTGCATGGCTGAACGTCATGGGGTGGGCGCCTGTGACCCTGAACATCATGGCTGAACGGCATGGCATGGACGCCTGAGCGGCATGGGGTGCATGGCTGAACGGCATGGCAAGGACGCCTGAACGGCATGTGGTGCATGGCTGAACGTCATGGGGTGTACGCCTGTGACCCTGAACATCATGGCCGAACGGCATGGCATGGACGCCTGAGCAGCATGTGGTGCATGGCTGAACGGCATGGCATCCACGCCTGAACGGCATGTGGTGCATGGCTGAACGTCATGGGGTGGGCGCCTGTGACCCTGAACATCATGCCTGAACGGCATGGCATGGACGCCTGAGCGGCATGGGGTGCATGGCTGAACGGCATGGCATCCACGCCTGAACGGCATGTGGTGCATGGCTGAACGTCATGGGGTGGGCGCCTGTGACCCTGAACATCATGGCTGAACGGCATGGCATGGACGCCTGAGCGGCATGGGGTGCATGGCTGAACGGCATGGCATCCACGCCTGAACGGCATGTGGTGCATGGCTGAACGTCATGGGGTGGGCGCCTGTGACCCTGAACATCATGCCTGAACGGCATGGCATGGACGCCTGAGCGGCATGGGGTGCATGGCTGAACGGCATGGCATCCACGCCTGAACGGCATGTGGTGCATGGCTGAACGTCATGGGGTGGGCGCCTGTGACCCTGAACATCATGGCTGAACGGCATGGCATGGACGCCTGAGCGGCATGGGGTGCATGGCTGAACGGCATGGCATCCACGCCTGAACGGCATGGGGTGC
>JARDWJ010000113.1:72500-77500 GCA_031770325.1 Bolboschoenus planiculmis | reverse complement strand
CAGCACAGGCCACCACGCCCAGCAGCAACGCCCCCCATCCAGCCTCAACCAACGCCCAAAATTTTCAAAAACCTCCCCCCCCTAATAGGGGATACTGATTTTTTCATTTTTTTCGGGGCTGTTAATACCCACACCACCCATTCCCCCCCGCCCGAGGGGGGCAAAACACCCCCGTGACACCCCCCATCCAGCCTCAGCCAACGCCCAAAATTTTCAAAAACCTCCCCCCCCTAATAGGGGATATTGATTTTTTCATTTTTTTCGGGGCTGTTAATACCCACACCACCCAATCCCCCCTGCCCGAGGGGGGCAAAACACCCCCGTGACACCCCCCATCCAGCCTCAGCCAACGCCCAAAATTTTCAAAAACCTCCCCCCCCTAATAGGGGATATTGATTTTTTCATTTTTTTCGGGGCTGTTAATACCCACACCACCCAATCCCCCCTGCCCGAGGGGGGGAAAACACCCCCGTGACACCCCCCATCCAGCCTCAGCCAACGCCCCAAATTTTCAAAAACCTCCCCCCCCTAATAGGGGATATTGATTTTTTCATTTTTTTGGGTGCTGTTATTACCAAAACCACCCAATCCCCCCCTGCCCAAGGGGGGGAAAACACCCCCGTGACACCCCCCATCCAGCCTCAGCCAACGCCCCAAATTTTCAAAAACCTCCCCCCCCTAATAGGGGATATTGATTTTTTCATTTTTTTGGGTGCTGTTATTACCAAAACCACCCAATCCACCCCTGCCCAAGGGGGGGAAAACACCCCCGTGACACCCCCCATCCAGCCTCAGCCAACGCCCCAAATTTTCAAAAACCTCCCCCCCCTAATAGGGGATATTGATTTTTTCATTTTTTTGGGTGCTGTTATTACCAAAACCACCCAATCCCCCCCTGCCCAAGGGGGGGAAAACACCCCCGTGAAGCTGTTCGGACGTGGGTGCCATGCCGTTCAGCCATGCACCACATGCCGCTCAGGCGTGGATGCCATGCCGTTCAGGCATGATGTTCAGGGTCACAGGCGCCCACCCCATGACGTTCAGACATGCACCCCATGCCGTTCAGGCGTGGATGCCATGCCGTTCAGCCATGCACCCCATGCCGCTCAGGCGTCCATGCCATGCCGTTCAGCCATGATGTTCAGGGTCACAGGCGCCCACCCCATGACGTTCAGCCATGCACCACATGCCGTTCAGGCGTGGATGCCATGCCGTTCAGCCATGCACCCCATGCCGCTCAGGCGTCCATGCCATGCCGTTCAGGCATGATGTTCAGGGTCACAGGCGCCCACCCCATGACGTTCAGCCATGCACCACATGCCGTTCAGGCGTGGATGCCATGCCGTTCAGCCATGCACCCCATGCCGCTCAGGCGTCCATGCCATGCCGTTCAGCCATGATGTTCAGGGTCACAGGCGCCCACCCCATGACGTTCAGCCATGCACCACATGCCGTTCAGGCGTGGATGCCATGCCGTTCAGCCATGCACCCCATGCCGCTCAGGCGTCCATGCCATGCCGTTCAGGCATGATGTTCAGGGTCACAGGCGCCCACCCCATGACGTTCAGCCATGCACCACATGCCGTTCAGGCGTGGATGCCATGCCGTTCAGCCATGCACCACATGCTGCTCAGGCGTCCATGCCATGCCGTTCGGCCATGATGTTCAGGGTCACAGGCGTACACCCCATGACGTTCAGCCATGCACCACATGCCGTTCAGGCGTCCTTGCCATGCCGTTCAGCCATGCACCCCATGCCGCTCAGGCGTCCATGCCATGCCGTTCGGCCATGATGTTCAGGGTCACAGGCGTACACCCCATGACGTTCAGCCATGCACCACATGCCGTTCAGGCGTCCTTGCCATGCCGTTCAGCCATGCACCCCATGCCGCTCAGGCGTCCATGCCATGCCGTTCAGCCATGATGTTCAGGGTCACAGGCGCCCACCCCATGACGTTCAGCCATGCACCACATGCCGTTCAGGCGTGGATGCCCTGCCGTTCATCCATGCACCACATGCCGCTCAGGCGTCCATGCCATGCCGTTCAGGCATGATGTTCAGGGTCACAGGCGCCCACCCCATGACGTTCAGCCATGCACCGCATGCCGTTCAGGCGTGGATGCCATGCCGTTCAGCCATGATGTTCAGGGTCACAGGCGCCCACCCCATGACGTTCAGCCATGATGTTCAGGGTCACATGCGCCCACCCCATGACGTTCAGCCATGCACCACATGCCGTTCAGGCGTGGATGCCATGCCGTTCATCCATGCACCACATGCCGCTCAGGCGTCCATGCCATGCCGTTCAGGCATGATGTTCAGGTTCACAGGCGCCCACCCCATGACGTTCAGCCATGCACCGCATGCCGTTCAGGCGTGGATGCCATGCCGTTCAGCCATGCACCCCATGCCGCTCAGGCTCCATGCCATGCCGTTCAGGCATGATGTTCAGGGTCACAGGCGCCCACCCCATGACGTTCAGCCATGCACCACATGCCGTTCAGGCGTGGATGCCATGCCGTTCAGCCATGCACCCCATGCCGCTCAGGCGTCCATGCCATGCCGTTCAGCCATGATGTTCAGGGTCACAGGCGCCCACCCCATGACGTTCAGCCATGCACCACATGCCGTTCAGGCGTGGATGCCATGCCGTTCAGCCATGCACCCCATGCCGCTCAGGCGTCCATGCCATGCCGTTCAGGCATGATGTTCAGGGTCACAGGCGCCCACCCCATGACGTTCAGCCATGCACCGCATGCCGTTCAGGCGTGGATGCCATGCCGTTCAGCCATGCACCCCATGCCGCTCAGGCTCCATGCCATGCCGTTCAGGCATGATGTTCAGGGTCACAGGCGCCCACCCCATGACGTTCAGCCATGCACCCCATGCCGTTCAGGCGTGGATGCCATGCCGTTCAGCCATGCACCCCATGCCGCTCAGGCGTCCATGCCATGCCGTTCAGCCATGATGTTCAGGGTCACAGGCGCCCACTCATCCATGCACCACATGCCGCTCAGGCGTCCATGCCATGCCGTTCAGGCATGATGTTCAGGGTCACAGGCGCCCACCCCATGACGTTCAGCCATGCACCGCATGCCGTTCAGGTGTGGATGCCATGCCGTTCAGCCATGATGTTCAGGGTCACAGGCGCCCACCCCATGACGTTCAGCCATGATGTTCAGGGTCACAGGCGCCCACCCCATGACGTTCAGCCATGCACCACATGCCGTTCAGGCGTGGATGCCATGCCGTTCAGCCATGCACCCCATGCCGCTCAGGCGTCCATGCCATGCCGTTCAGCCATGATGTTCAGGGTCACAGGCGGCCACCCCATGACGTTCAGCCATGCACCACATGCCGTTCAGGCGTGGATGCCATGCCGTTCAGCCATGCACCCCATGCCGCTCAGGCGTCCATGCCATGCCGTTCAGCCATGATGTTCAGGGTCACAGGCGCCCACCCCATGACGTTCAGCCATGCACCACATGCCGTTCAGGCGTGGATGCCATGCCGTTCATCCATGCACCACATGCCGCTCAGGCGTCCATGCCATGCCGTTCAGGCATGATGTTCAGGGTCACAGGCGCCCACCCCATGACGTTCAGCCATGCACCGCATGCCGTTCAGGCGTGGATGCCATGCCGTTCAGCCATGCACCCCATGCCGCTCAGGCACCATGCCATGCCGTTCAGCCATGATGTTCAGGGTCACAGGCGCCCACCCCATGACGTTCAGCCATGCACCCCATGCCGTTCAGGCGTGGATGCCATTCCGTTCAGCCATGCACCCCATGCCGCTCAGGCGTCCATGCCATGCCGTTCAGCCATGATGTTCAGGGTCACAGGCGCCCACCCCATGACGTTCAGCCATGCACCACATGCCGTTCAGGCGTGGATGCCATGCCGTTCAGCCATGCACCCCATGCCGCTCAGGCGTCCATGCCATGCCGTTCAGGCATGATGTTCAGGGTCACAGGCGCCCACCCCATGACGTTCAGCCATGCACCACATGCCGTTCAGGCGTGGATGCCATGCCGTTCAGCCATGCACCACATGCCGCTCAGGCGTCCATGCCATGCCGTTCAGCCATGATGTTCAGGGTCACAGGCGTCCACCCCATGACGTTCAGCCATGCACCACATGCCGTTCAGGCGTGGATGCCATGCCGTTCAGCCATGCACCACATGCCGCTCAGGCGTCCATGCCATGCCGTTCAGCCATGATGTTCAGGGTCACAGGCGTCCACCCCATGACGTTCAGCCATGCACCACATGCCGTTCAGGCGTCCTTGCCATGCCGTTCAGCCATGCACCCCATGCCGCTCAGGCGTCCATGCCATGCCGTTCAGGCATGATGTTCAGGGTCACAGGCGCCCACCCCATGACGTTCAGCCATGCACCACATGCCATTCTGGCGTGGATGCCATGCCGTTCAGCCATGCACCCCATGCCGCTGAGGCGTCCATGCCATGCCGTTCAGGCATGATGTTCAGGGTCACAGGCGCCCACCCCATGACGTTCAGCCATGCACCACATGCCGTTCAGGCGTGGATGCCATGCCGTTCAGCCGTGCACCACATGCCGCTCAGGCGTCCATGCCATGCCGTTCAGCCATGATGTTCAGGGTCACAGGCGTCCACCCCATGACGTTCAGCCATGCACCACATGCCGTTCAGGCGTCCTTGCCATGCCGTTCAGCCATGCACCCCATGCCGCTCAGGCGTCCATGCCATGCCGTTCAGGCATGATGTTCAGGGTCACAGGCGCCCACCCCATGACGTTCAGCCTTGCACCACATGCCGTTCAGGCGTGGATGCCATGCCGTTCAGCCATGCACCCCATGCCGTTCAGGCGTGGATGCCATGCCGTTCAGCCATGCACCCCATGCCGTTCAGACGTCCATGCCATGCCGTTCAGGCATGATGTTCAGGGTCACCGGCGCCCACCCCATGACATGCACCCCATGCCGTTCAGGCGTCCATGCCATGCCGTTCAGCCATG
>JARDWJ010000113.1:60000-62500 GCA_031770325.1 Bolboschoenus planiculmis | reverse complement strand
ATGTTCAGGGTCACAGGCGCCCACCCCATGACGTTCAGCCATGCACCACATGCCGTTCAGGCGTGGATGCCATGCCGTTCAGCCATGCACCACATGCTGCTCAGGCGTCCATGCCATGCCGTTCGGCCATGATGTTCAGGGTCACAGGCGTACACCCCATGACGTTCAGCCATGCACCACATGCCGTTCAGGCGTCCTTGCCATGCCGTTCAGCCATGCACCCCATGCCGCTCAGGCGTCCATGCCATGCCGTTCAGCCATGATGTTCAGGGTCACAGGCGCCCACCCCATGACGTTCAGCCATGCACCACATGCCGTTCAGGCGTGGATGCCCTGCCGTTCATCCATGCACCACATGCCGCTCAGGCGTCCATGCCATGCCGTTCAGGCATGATGTTCAGGGTCACAGGCGCCCACCCCATGACGTTCAGCCATGCACCGCATGCCGTTCAGGCGTGGATGCCATGCCGTTCAGCCATGATGTTCAGGGTCACAGGCGCCCACCCCATGACGTTCAGCCATGATGTTCAGGGTCACATGCGCCCACCCCATGACGTTCAGCCATGCACCACATGCCGTTCAGGCGTGGATGCCATGCCGTTCATCCATGCACCACATGCCGCTCAGGCGTCCATGCCATGCCGTTCAGGCATGATGTTCAGGTTCACAGGCGCCCACCCCATGACGTTCAGCCATGCACCGCATGCCGTTCAGGCGTGGATGCCATGCCGTTCAGCCATGCACCCCATGCCGCTCAGGCTCCATGCCATGCCGTTCAGGCATGATGTTCAGGGTCACAGGCGCCCACCCCATGACGTTCAGCCATGCACCACATGCCGTTCAGGCGTGGATGCCATGCCGTTCAGCCATGCACCCCATGCCGCTCAGGCGTCCATGCCATGCCGTTCAGCCATGATGTTCAGGGTCACAGGCGCCCACCCCATGACGTTCAGCCATGCACCACATGCCGTTCAGGCGTGGATGCCATGCCGTTCAGCCATGCACCCCATGCCGCTCAGGCGTCCATGCCATGCCGTTCAGGCATGATGTTCAGGGTCACAGGCGCCCACCCCATGACGTTCAGCCATGCACCCCATGCCGCTCAGGCTCCATGCCATGCCGTTCAGGCATGATGTTCAGGGTCACAGGCGCCCACCCCATGACGTTCAGCCATGCACCCCATGCCGTTCAGGCGTGGATGCCATGCCGTTCAGCCATGCACCCCATGCCGCTCAGGCGTCCATGCCATGCCGTTCAGCCATGATGTTCAGGGTCACAGGCGCCCACTCATCCATGCACCACATGCCGCTCAGGCGTCCATGCCATGCCGTTCAGGCATGATGTTCAGGGTCACAGGCGCCCACCCCATGACGTTCAGCCATGCACCGCATGCCGTTCAGGCGTGGATGCCATGCCGTTCAGCCATGATGTTCAGGGTCACAGGCGCCCACCCCATGACGTTCAGCCATGATGTTCAGGGTCACAGGCGCCCACCCCATGACGTTCAGCCATGCACCACATGCCGTTCAGGCGTGGATGCCATGCCGTTCAGCCATGCACCCCATGCCGCTCAGGCGTCCATGCCATGCCGTTCAGCCATGATGTTCAGGGTCACAGGCGGCCACCCCATGACGTTCAGCCATGCACCACATGCCGTTCAGGCGTGGATGCCATGCCGTTCAGCCATGCACCCCATGCCGCTCAGGCGTCCATGCCATGCCGTTCAGCCATGATGTTCAGGGTCACAGGCGCCCACCCCATGACGTTCAGCCATGCACCACATGCCGTTCAGGCGTGGATGCCATGCCGTTCATCCATGCACCACATGCCGCTCAGGCGTCCATGCCATGCCGTTCAGGCATGATGTTCAGGGTCACAGGCGCCCACCCCATGACGTTCAGCCATGCACCGCATGCCGTTCAGGCGTGGATGCCATGCCGTTCAGCCATGCACCCCATGCCGCTCAGGCACCATGCCATGCCGTTCAGCCATGATGTTCAGGGTCACAGGCGCCCACCCCATGACGTTCAGCCATGCACCCCATGCCGTTCAGGCGTGGATGCCATTCCGTTCAGCCATGCACCCCATGCCGCTCAGGCGTCCATGCCATGCCGTTCAGCCATGATGTTCAGGGTCACAGGCGCCCACCCCATGACGTTCAGCCATGCACCACATGCCGTTCAGGCGTGGATGCCATGCCGTTCAGCCATGCACCCCATGCCGCTCAGGCGTCCATGCCATGCCGTTCAGGCATGATGTTCAGGGTCACAGGCGCCCACCCCATGACGTTCAGCCATGCACCACATGCCGTTCAGGCGTGGATGCCATGCCGTTCAGCCATGCACCACATGCCGCTCAGGCGTCCATGCCATGCCGTTCAGCCATGATGTTCAGGGTCACAGGCGTCCACCCCATGACGTTCAGCCATGCACCACATGCCGTTCAGGCGTGGATGCCATGCCGTTCAGCCATGCACCACATGCCGCTCAGGCGTCCATGC
>JARDWJ010000113.1:47500-50000 GCA_031770325.1 Bolboschoenus planiculmis | reverse complement strand
GACGTTCAGACATGCACCCCATGCCGTTCAGGCGTGGATGCCATGCCGTTCAGCCATGCACCCCATGCCGCTCAGGCGTCCATGCCATGCCGTTCAGCCATGATGTTCAGGGTCACAGGCGCCCACCCCATGACGTTCAGCCATGCACCACATGCCGTTCAGGCGTGGATGCCATGCCGTTCAGCCATGCACCCCATGCCGCTCAGGCGTCCATGCCATGCCGTTCAGGCATGATGTTCAGGGTCACAGGCGCCCACCCCATGACGTTCAGCCATGCACCACATGCCGTTCAGGCGTGGATGCCATGCCGTTCAGCCATGCACCCCATGCCGCTCAGGCGTCCATGCCATGCCGTTCAGCCATGATGTTCAGGGTCACAGGCGCCCACCCCATGACGTTCAGCCATGCACCACATGCCGTTCAGGCGTGGATGCCATGCCGTTCAGCCATGCACCCCATGCCGCTCAGGCGTCCATGCCATGCCGTTCAGGCATGATGTTCAGGGTCACAGGCGCCCACCCCATGACGTTCAGCCATGCACCACATGCCGTTCAGGCGTGGATGCCATGCCGTTCAGCCATGCACCACATGCTGCTCAGGCGTCCATGCCATGCCGTTCGGCCATGATGTTCAGGGTCACAGGCGTACACCCCATGACGTTCAGCCATGCACCACATGCCGTTCAGGCGTCCTTGCCATGCCGTTCAGCCATGCACCCCATGCCGCTCAGGCGTCCATGCCATGCCGTTCAGCCATGATGTTCAGGGTCACAGGCGCCCACCCCATGACGTTCAGCCATGCACCACATGCCGTTCAGGCGTGGATGCCCTGCCGTTCATCCATGCACCACATGCCGCTCAGGCGTCCATGCCATGCCGTTCAGGCATGATGTTCAGGGTCACAGGCGCCCACCCCATGACGTTCAGCCATGCACCGCATGCCGTTCAGGCGTGGATGCCATGCCGTTCAGCCATGATGTTCAGGGTCACAGGCGCCCACCCCATGACGTTCAGGCATGATGTTCAGGGTCACATGCGCCCACCCCATGACGTTCAGCCATGCACCACATGCCGTTCAGGCGTGGATGCCATGCCGTTCATCCATGCACCACATGCCGCTCAGGCGTCCATGCCATGCCGTTCAGGCATGATGTTCAGGTTCACAGGCGCCCACCCCATGACGTTCAGCCATGCACCGCATGCCGTTCAGGCGTGGATGCCATGCCGTTCAGCCATGCACCCCATGCCGCTCAGGCTCCATGCCATGCCGTTCAGGCATGATGTTCAGGGTCACAGGCGCCCACCCCATGACGTTCAGCCATGCACCACATGCCGTTCAGGCGTGGATGCCATGCCGTTCAGCCATGCACCCCATGCCGCTCAGGCGTCCATGCCATGCCGTTCAGCCATGATGTTCAGGGTCACAGGCGCCCACCCCATGACGTTCAGCCATGCACCACATGCCGTTCAGGCGTGGATGCCATGCCGTTCAGCCATGCACCCCATGCCGCTCAGGCGTCCATGCCATGCCGTTCAGGCATGATGTTCAGGGTCACAGGCGCCCACCCCATGACGTTCAGCCATGCACCACATGCCGTTCAGGCGTGGATGCCATGCCGTTCAGCCATGCACCACATGCCGCTCAGGCGTCCATGCCATGCCGTTCAGCCATGATGTTCAGGGTCACAGGCGTCCACCCCATGACGTCCAGCCATGCACCACATGCCGTTCAGGCGTCCTTGCCATGCCGTTCAGCCATGCACCCCATGCCGCTCAGGCGTCCATGCCATGCCGTTCAGCCATGATGTTCAGGGTCACAGGCGCCCACTCATCCATGCACCACATGCCGCTCAGGCGTCCATGCCATGCCGTTCAGGCATGATGTTCAGGGTCACAGGCGCCCACCCCATGACGTTCAGCCATGCACCGCATGCCGTTCAGGCGTGGATGCCATGCCGTTCAGCCATGATGTTCAGGGTCACAGGCGCCCACCCCATGACGTTCAGCCATGATGTTCAGGGTCACAGGCGCCCACCCCATGACGTTCAGCCATGCACCACATGCCGTTCAGGCGTGGATGCCATGCCGTTCAGCCATGCACCCCATGCCGCTCAGGCGTCCATGCCATGCCGTTCAGCCATGATGTTCAGGGTCACAGGCGTCCACCCCATGACGTTCAGCCATGCACCACATGCCGTTCAGGCGTGGATGCCATGCCGTTCAGCCATGCACCCCATGCCGCTCAGGCGTCCATGCCATGCCGTTCAGCCATGATGTTCAGGGTCACAGGCGCCCACCCCATGACGTTCAGCCATGCACCACATGCCGTTCAGGCGTGGATGCCATGCCGTTCATCCATGCACCACATGCCGCTCAGGCGTCCATGCCATGCCGTTCAGGCATGATGTTCAGGGTCACAGGCGCCCACCCCATGACGTTCAGCCATGCACCGCATGCCGTTCAGGCGTGGATGCCATGCCGTTCAGCCATGCACCCCATGC
>JARDWJ010000113.1:32500-37500 GCA_031770325.1 Bolboschoenus planiculmis | reverse complement strand
AGCCAACGCCCAAAATTTTCAAAAACCTCCCCCCCCTAATAGGGGATATTGATTTTTTCATTTTTTTCGGGGCTGTTAATACCCACACCACCCAATCCCCCCTGCCCGAGGGGGGCAAAACACCCCCGTGACACCCCCCATCCAGCCTCAGCCAACGCCCAAAATTTTCAAAAACCTCCCCCCCCTAATAGGGGATATTGATTTTTTCATTTTTTTCGGGGCTGTTAATACCCACACCACCCAATCCCCCCTGCCCGAGGGGGGGAAAACACCCCCGTGACACCCCCCATCCAGCCTCAGCCAACGCCCCAAATTTTCAAAAACCTCCCCCCCCTAATAGGGGATATTGATTTTTTCATTTTTTTGGGTGCTGTTAATACCAAAACCACCCAATCCCCCCCTGCCCAAGGGGGGGAAAACACCCCCGTGACACCCCCCATCCAGCCTCAGCCAACGCCCCAAATTTTCAAAAACCTCCCCCCCCTAATAGGGGATATTGATTTTTTCATTTTTTTGGGTGCTGTTATTACCAAAACCACCCAATCCCCCCCTGCCCAAGGGGGGGAAAACACCCCCGTGACACCCCCCATCCAGCCTCAGCCAACGCCCCAAATTTTCAAAAACCTCCCCCCCCTAATAGGGGATATTGATTTTTTCATTTTTTTGGGTGCTGTTATTACCAAAACCACCCAATCCCCCCCTGCCCAAGGGGGGGAAAACACCCCCGTGAAGCTGTTCGGACGTGGGTGCCATGCCGTTCAGCCATGCACCACATGCCGCTCAGGCGTGGATGCCATGCCGTTCAGGCATGATGTTCAGGGTCACAGGCGCCCACCCCATGACGTTCAGACATGCACCCCATGCCGTTCAGGCGTGGATGCCATGCCGTTCAGCCATGCACCCCATGCCGCTCAGGCGTCCATGCCATGCCGTTCAGCCATGATGTTCAGGGTCACAGGCGCCCACCCCATGACGTTCAGCCATGCACCACATGCCGTTCAGGCGTGGATGCCATGCCGTTCAGCCATGCACCCCATGCCGCTCAGGCGTCCATGCCATGCCGTTCAGGCATGATGTTCAGGGTCACAGGCGCCCACCCCATGACGTTCAGCCATGCACCACATGCCGTTCAGGCGTGGATGCCATGCCGTTCAGCCATGCACCCCATGCCGCTCAGGCGTCCATGCCATGCCGTTCAGCCATGATGTTCAGGGTCACAGGCGCCCACCCCATGACGTTCAGCCATGCACCACATGCCGTTCAGGCGTGGATGCCATGCCGTTCAGCCATGCACCCCATGCCGCTCAGGCGTCCATGCCATGCCGTTCAGGCATGATGTTCAGGGTCACAGGCGCCCACCCCATGACGTTCAGCCATGCACCACATGCCGTTCAGGCGTGGATGCCATGCCGTTCAGCCATGCACCACATGCTGCTCAGGCGTCCATGCCATGCCGTTCGGCCATGATGTTCAGGGTCACAGGCGTACACCCCATGACGTTCAGCCATGCACCACATGCCGTTCAGGCGTCCTTGCCATGCCGTTCAGCCATGCACCCCATGCCGCTCAGGCGTCCATGCCATGCCGTTCAGCCATGATGTTCAGGGTCACAGGCGCCCACCCCATGACGTTCAGCCATGCACCACATGCCGTTCAGGCGTGGATGCCCTGCCGTTCATCCATGCACCACATGCCGCTCAGGCGTCCATGCCATGCCGTTCAGGCATGATGTTCAGGGTCACAGGCGCCCACCCCATGACGTTCAGCCATGCACCGCATGCCGTTCAGGCGTGGATGCCATGCCGTTCAGCCATGATGTTCAGGGTCACAGGCGCCCACCCCATGACGTTCAGCCATGATGTTCAGGGTCACATGCGCCCACCCCATGACGTTCAGCCATGCACCACATGCCGTTCAGGCGTGGATGCCATGCCGTTCATCCATGCACCACATGCCGCTCAGGCGTCCATGCCATGCCGTTCAGGCATGATGTTCAGGTTCACAGGCGCCCACCCCATGACGTTCAGCCATGCGCCGCATGCCGTTCAGGCGTGGATGCCATGCCGTTCAGCCATGCACCCCATGCCGCTCAGGCTCCATGCCATGCCGTTCAGGCATGATGTTCAGGGTCACAGGCGCCCACCCCATGACGTTCAGCCATGCACCACATGCCGTTCAGGCGTGGATGCCATGCCGTTCAGCCATGCACCCCATGCCGCTCAGGCGTCCATGCCATGCCGTTCAGCCATGATGTTCAGGGTCACAGGCGCCCACCCCATGACGTTCAGCCATGCACCACATGCCGTTCAGGCGTGGATGCCATGCCGTTCAGCCATGCACCCCATGCCGCTCAGGCGTCCATGCCATGCCGTTCAGGCATGATGTTCAGGGTCACAGGCGCCCACCCCATGACGTTCAGCCATGCACCGCATGCCGTTCAGGCGTGGATGCCATGCCGTTCAGCCATGCACCCCATGCCGCTCAGGCTCCATGCCATGCCGTTCAGGCATGATGTTCAGGGTCACAGGCGCCCACCCCATGACGTTCAGCCATGCACCCCATGCCGTTCAGGCGTGGATGCCATGCCGTTCAGCCATGCACCCCATGCCGCTCAGGCGTCCATGCCATGCCGTTCAGCCATGATGTTCAGGGTCACAGGCGCCCACTCATCCATGCACCACATGCCGCTCAGGCGTCCATGCCATGCCGTTCAGGCATGATGTTCAGGGTCACAGGCGCCCACCCCATGACGTTCAGCCATGCACCGCATGCCGTTCAGGCGTGGATGCCATGCCGTTCAGCCATGATGTTCAGGGTCACAGGCGCCCACCCCATGACGTTCAGCCATGATGTTCAGGGTCACAGGCGCCCACCCCATGACGTTCAGCCATGCACCACATGCCGTTCAGGCGTGGATGCCATGCCGTTCAGCCATGCACCCCATGCCGCTCAGGCGTCCATGCCATGCCGTTCAGCCATGATGTTCAGGGTCACAGGCGGCCACCCCATGACGTTCAGCCATGCACCACATGCCGTTCAGGCGTGGATGCCATGCCGTTCAGCCATGCACCCCATGCCGCTCAGGCGTCCATGCCATGCCGTTCAGCCATGATGTTCAGGGTCACAGGCGCCCACCCCATGACGTTCAGCCATGCACCACATGCCGTTCAGGCGTGGATGCCATGCCGTTCATCCATGCACCACATGCCGCTCAGGCGTCCATGCCATGCCGTTCAGGCATGATGTTCAGGGTCACAGGCGCCCACCCCATGACGTTCAGCCATGCACCGCATGCCGTTCAGGCGTGGATGCCATGCCGTTCAGCCATGCACCCCATGCCGCTCAGGCACCATGCCATGCCGTTCAGCCATGATGTTCAGGGTCACAGGCGCCCACCCCATGACGTTCAGCCATGCACCCCATGCCGTTCAGGCGTGGATGCCATTCCGTTCAGCCATGCACCCCATGCCGCTCAGGCGTCCATGCCATGCCGTTCAGCCATGATGTTCAGGGTCACAGGCGCCCACCCCATGACGTTCAGCCATGCACCACATGCCGTTCAGGCGTGGATGCCATGCCGTTCAGCCATGCACCCCATGCCGCTCAGGCGTCCATGCCATGCCGTTCAGGCATGATGTTCAGGGTCACAGGCGCCCACCCCATGACGTTCAGCCATGCACCACATGCCGTTCAGGCGTGGATGCCATGCCGTTCAGCCATGCACCACATGCCGCTCAGGCGTCCATGCCATGCCGTTCAGCCATGATGTTCAGGGTCACAGGCGTCCACCCCATGACGTTCAGCCATGCACCACATGCCGTTCAGGCGTGGATGCCATGCCGTTCAGCCATGCACCACATGCCGCTCAGGCGTCCATGCCATGCCGTTCAGCCATGATGTTCAGGGTCACAGGCGTCCACCCCATGACGTTCAGCCATGCACCACATGCCGTTCAGGCGTCCTTGCCATGCCGTTCAGCCATGCACCCCATGCCGCTCAGGCGTCCATGCCATGCCGTTCAGGCATGATGTTCAGGGTCACAGGCGCCCACCCCATGACGTTCAGCCATGCACCACATGCCATTCTGGCGTGGATGCCATGCCGTTCAGCCATGCACCCCATGCCGCTGAGGCGTCCATGCCATGCCGTTCAGGCATGATGTTCAGGGTCACAGGCGCCCACCCCATGACGTTCAGCCATGCACCACATGCCGTTCAGGCGTGGATGCCATGCCGTTCAGCCGTGCACCACATGCCGCTCAGGCGTCCATGCCATGCCGTTCAGCCATGATGTTCAGGGTCACAGGCGTCCACCCCATGACGTTCAGCCATGCACCACATGCCGTTCAGGCGTCCTTGCCATGCCGTTCAGCCATGCACCCCATGCCGCTCAGGCGTCCATGCCATGCCGTTCAGGCATGATGTTCAGGGTCACAGGCGCCCACCCCATGACGTTCAGCCTTGCACCACATGCCGTTCAGGCGTGGATGCCATGCCGTTCAGCCATGCACCCCATGCCGTTCAGGCGTGGATGCCATGCCGTTCAGCCATGCACCCCATGCCGTTCAGACGTCCATGCCATGCCGTTCAGGCATGATGTTCAGGGTCACCGGCGCCCACCCCATGACATGCACCCCATGCCGTTCAGGCGTCCATGCCATGCCGTTCAGCCATGCACCACATGCCGCTCAGGCGTCCATGCCATGCCGTTCAGGCATGATGCTCAGGGTCACAGGCGCCCACCCCATGACGTTCAGACATGCATCCCATGCCGTTCAGGCGTGGATGCCATGCCGTTCAGGCATGATGTTCAGGGTCACAGGCGCCCACCCCATGACGTTCAGACATGCACCCCATGTCGTTCAGGCGTCCATGCCATGCCGTTCAGGCATGCACCACATGCCGCTCAGGCGTCCATGCCATGCCGTTCAGGCATGATGTTCAGGGTCACAGGCGTCCACCCCATGACGTTCAGCCTTGCACCACATGCCGTTCAGGCGT
>JARDWJ010000113.1:20000-22500 GCA_031770325.1 Bolboschoenus planiculmis | reverse complement strand
GGATGCCCTGCCGTTCATCCATGCACCACATGCCGCTCAGGCGTCCATGCCATGCCGTTCAGGCATGATGTTCAGGGTCACAGGCGCCCACCCCATGACGTTCAGCCATGCACCGCATGCCGTTCAGGCGTGGATGCCATGCCGTTCAGCCATGATGTTCAGGGTCACAGGCGCCCACCCCATGACGTTCAGCCATGATGTTCAGGGTCACATGCGCCCACCCCATGACGTTCAGCCATGCACCACATGCTGTTCAGGCGTGGATGCCATGCCGTTCATCCATGCACCACATGCCGCTCAGGCGTCCATGCCATGCCGTTCAGGCATGATGTTCAGGTTCACAGGCGCCCACCCCATGACGTTCAGCCATGCACCGCATGCCGTTCAGGCGTGGATGCCATGCCGTTCAGCCATGCACCCCATGCCGCTCAGGCTCCATGCCATGCCGTTCAGGCATGATGTTCAGGGTCACAGGCGCCCACCCCATGACGTTCAGCCATGCACCACATGCCGTTCAGGCGTGGATGCCATGCCGTTCAGCCATGCACCCCATGCCGCTCAGGCGTCCATGCCATGCCGTTCAGCCATGATGTTCAGGGTCACAGGCGCCCACCCCATGACGTTCAGCCATGCACCACATGCCGTTCAGGCGTGGATGCCATGCCGTTCAGCCATGCACCCCATGCCGCTCAGGCGTCCATGCCATGCCGTTCAGGCATGATGTTCAGGGTCACAGGCGCCCACCCCATGACGTTCAGCCATGCACCACATGCCGTTCAGGCGTGGATGCCATGCCGTTCAGCCATGCACCACATGCCGCTCAGGCGTCCATGCCATGCCGTTCAGCCATGACGTTCAGGGTCACAGGCGTCCACCCCATGACGTCCAGCCATGCACCACATGCCGTTCAGGCGTCCTTGCCATGCCGTTCAGCCATGCACCCCATGCCGCTCAGGCGTCCATGCCATGCCGTTCAGCCATGATGTTCAGGGTCACAGGCGCCCACTCATCCATGCACCACATGCCGCTCAGGCGTCCATGCCATGCCGTTCAGGCATGATGTTCAGGGTCACAGGCGCCCACCCCATGACGTTCAGCCATGCACCGCATGCCGTTCAGGCGTGGATGCCATGCCGTTCAGCCATGATGTTCAGGGTCACAGGCGCCCACCCCATGACGTTCAGCCATGATGTTCAGGGTCACAGGCGCCCACCCCATGACGTTCAGCCATGCACCACATGCCGTTCAGGCGTGGATGCCATGCCGTTCAGCCATGCACCCCATGCCGCTCAGGCGTCCATGCCATGCCGTTCAGCCATGATGTTCAGGGTCACAGGCGTCCACCCCATGACGTTCAGCCATGCACCACATGCCGTTCAGGCGTGGATGCCATGCCGTTCAGCCATGCACCCCATGCCGCTCAGGCGTCCATGCCATGCCGTTCAGCCATGATGTTCAGGGTCACAGGCGCCCACCCCATGACGTTCAGCCATGCACCACATGCCGTTCAGGCGTGGATGCCATGCCGTTCATCCATGCACCACATGCCGCTCAGGCGTCCATGCCATGCCGTTCAGGCATGATGTTCAGGGTCACAGGCGCCCACCCCATGACGTTCAGCCATGCACCGCATGCCGTTCAGGCGTGGATGCCATGCCGTTCAGCCATGCACCCCATGCCGCTCAGGCACCATGCCATGCCGTTCAGCCATGATGTTCAGGGTAACAGGCGCCCACCCCATGACGTTCAGCCATGCACCCCATGCCGTTCAGGCGTGGATGCCATTCCGTTCAGCCATGCACCCCATGCCGCTCAGGCGTCCATGCCATTCCGTTCAGCCATGATGTTCAGGGTCACAGGCGCCCACCCCATGACGTTCAGCCATGCACCACATGCCGTTCAGGCGTGGATGCCATGCCGTTCAGCCATGCACCCCATGCCGCTCAGGCGTCCATGCCATGCCGTTCAGGCATGATGTTCAGGGTCACAGGCGCCCACCCCATGACGTTCAGCCATGCACCACATGCCGTTCAGGCGTGGATGCCATGCCGTTCAGCCATGCACCACATGCCGCTCAGGCGTCCATGCCATGCCGTTCAGCCATGATGTTCAGGGTCACAGGCGTCCACCCCATGACGTTCAGCCATGCACCACATGCCGTTCAGGCGTGGATGCCATGCCGTTCAGCCATGCACCACATGCCGCTCAGGCGTCCATGCCATGCCGTTCAGCCATGATGTTCAGGGTCACAGGCGTCCACCCCATGACGTTCAGCCATGCACCACATGCCGTTCAGGCGTCCTTGCCATGCCGTTCAGCCATGCACCCCATGCCGCTCAGGCGTCCATGCCATGCCGTTCAGGCATGATGTTCAGGGTCACAGGCGCCCACCCCATGACGTTCAGCCATGCACCACATGCCATTCTGGCGTGGATGCCATGCCGTTCAGCCATGCACCCCATGCCGCTGAGGCGTCCATGCCATGCCGTTCAGGCATGAT
>JARDWJ010000113.1:7500-10000 GCA_031770325.1 Bolboschoenus planiculmis | reverse complement strand
TCACAGGCGCCCACCCCATGACGTTCAGACATGCACCCCATGCCGTTCAGGCGTGGATGCCATGCCGTTCAGCCATGCACCCCATGCCGCTCAGGCGTCCATGCCATGCCGTTCAGCCATGATGTTCAGGGTCACAGGCGCCCACCCCATGACGTTCAGCCATGCACCACATGCCGTTCAGGCGTGGATGCCATGCCGTTCAGCCATGCACCCCATGCCGCTCAGGCGTCCATGCCATGCCGTTCAGGCATGATGTTCAGGGTCACAGGCGCCCACCCCATGACGTTCAGCCATGCACCACATGCCGTTCAGGCGTGGATGCCATGCCGTTCAGCCATGCACCCCATGCCGCTCAGGCGTCCATGCCATGCCGTTCAGCCATGATGTTCAGGGTCACAGGCGCCCACCCCATGACGTTCAGCCATGCACCACATGCCGTTCAGGCGTGGATGCCATGCCGTTCAGCCATGCACCCCATGCCGCTCAGGCGTCCATGCCATGCCGTTCAGGCATGATGTTCAGGGTCACAGGCGCCCACCCCATGACGTTCAGCCATGCACCACATGCCGTTCAGGCGTGGATGCCATGCCGTTCAGCCATGCACCACATGCTGCTCAGGCGTCCATGCCATGCCGTTCGGCCATGATGTTCAGGGTCACAGGCGTACACCCCATGACGTTCAGCCATGCACCACATGCCGTTCAGGCGTCCTTGCCATGCCGTTCAGCCATGCACCCCATGCCGCTCAGGCGTCCATGCCATGCCGTTCAGCCATGATGTTCAGGGTCACAGGCGCCCACCCCATGACGTTCAGCCATGCACCACATGCCGTTCAGGCGTGGATGCCCTGCCGTTCATCCATGCACCACATGCCGCTCAGGCGTCCATGCCATGCCGTTCAGGCATGATGTTCAGGGTCACAGGCGCCCACCCCATGACGTTCAGCCATGCACCGCATGCCGTTCAGGCGTGGATGCCATGCCGTTCAGCCATGATGTTCAGGGTCACAGGCGCCCACCCCATGACGTTCAGCCATGATGTTCAGGGTCACATGCGCCCACCCCATGACGTTCAGCCATGCACCACATGCTGTTCAGGCGTGGATGCCATGCCGTTCATCCATGCACCACATGCCGCTCAGGCGTCCATGCCATGCCGTTCAGGCATGATGTTCAGGTTCACAGGCGCCCACCCCATGACGTTCAGCCATGCACCGCATGCCGTTCAGGCGTGGATGCCATGCCGTTCAGCCATGCACCCCATGCCGCTCAGGCTCCATGCCATGCCGTTCAGGCATGATGTTCAGGGTCACAGGCGCCCACCCCATGACGTTCAGCCATGCACCACATGCCGTTCAGGCGTGGATGCCATGCCGTTCAGCCATGCACCCCATGCCGCTCAGGCGTCCATGCCATGCCGTTCAGCCATGATGTTCAGGGTCACAGGCGCCCACCCCATGACGTTCAGCCATGCACCACATGCCGTTCAGGCGTGGATGCCATGCCGTTCAGCCATGCACCCCATGCCGCTCAGGCGTCCATGCCATGCCGTTCAGGCATGATGTTCAGGGTCACAGGCGCCCACCCCATGACGTTCAGCCATGCACCACATGCCGTTCAGGCGTGGATGCCATGCCGTTCAGCCATGCACCACATGCCGCTCAGGCGTCCATGCCATGCCGTTCAGCCATGACGTTCAGGGTCACAGGCGTCCACCCCATGACGTCCAGCCATGCACCACATGCCGTTCAGGCGTCCTTGCCATGCCGTTCAGCCATGCACCCCATGCCGCTCAGGCGTCCATGCCATGCCGTTCAGCCATGATGTTCAGGGTCACAGGCGCCCACTCATCCATGCACCACATGCCGCTCAGGCGTCCATGCCATGCCGTTCAGGCATGATGTTCAGGGTCACAGGCGCCCACCCCATGACGTTCAGCCATGCACCGCATGCCGTTCAGGCGTGGATGCCATGCCGTTCAGCCATGATGTTCAGGGTCACAGGCGCCCACCCCATGACGTTCAGCCATGATGTTCAGGGTCACAGGCGCCCACCCCATGACGTTCAGCCATGCACCACATGCCGTTCAGGCGTGGATGCCATGCCGTTCAGCCATGCACCCCATGCCGCTCAGGCGTCCATGCCATGCCGTTCAGCCATGATGTTCAGGGTCACAGGCGTCCACCCCATGACGTTCAGCCATGCACCACATGCCGTTCAGGCGTGGATGCCATGCCGTTCAGCCATGCACCCCATGCCGCTCAGGCGTCCATGCCATGCCGTTCAGCCATGATGTTCAGGGTCACAGGCGCCCACCCCATGACGTTCAGCCATGCACCACATGCCGTTCAGGCGTGGATGCCATGCCGTTCATCCATGCACCACATGCCGCTCAGGCGTCCATGCCATGCCGTTCAGGCATGATGTTCAGGGTCACAGGCGCCCACCCCATGACGTTCAGCCATGCACCGCATGCCGTTCAGGCGTGGATGCCATGCCGT
>JARDWJ010000112.1:0-31572 GCA_031770325.1 Bolboschoenus planiculmis | reverse complement strand
ACACACGCGAGACAGATTACTTTACCATATTCTGAATTCAAAGGTTTCAATAAATTCCCTACAGGAGTTCGTTTTGGTCCAGATCTAGAACTATCTTCAAAAGTTTGCGTAGCCATAAATTCTATTTTATTAAATAATAATTGGTTAAGACCTATTGACTTTGTATACTATTCTGTTGTATTTCTAAATAAATGATCTTTATATTTATAGTAGATCCATTCTGGAAATTATTAAAAAATGGAAACAGGAACTCTAGTCGCGATCTTTATATCTGGTTTACTTGTAAGCTTTACTGGGTACGCCTTATATACCGCTTTTGGGCAACCCTCTCAACAACTAAGAGATCCATTCGAAGAACATGGGGATTAGTTGAAGTAATTGAAGTAATGAGCTTCCCTTATTGGTAGACTCATTACTTCAATTAAATTGTTTCGAAATTTATTTCATTTTTTTATTTTAGTTGGAACCTTAGGTGGTTCTCGAAAAAAGATAGCGAAAAAGATTATCCCTAAAGTCGAGACTAAAAGGAATGTATAAACCAATGCTTCCATAGATTCGATTGTGGTTTACAATTATAGCTTCCACACCTATTCATTTGAGATCATTTAATAAAATAAAGAAAAAGAATCAAAGAAAAGATGATGATTCAAGTAAAGATTCCTTTTTCTTGTATCCCATAAAAAAAAAAGAGGAAAGAAATATACCAGAATAATACTGTATCAGACAGTTTGTCTCTTTGTAGTTGGATCTCCAACTTTTTGGAATGTTCCAAATTCCACTTGAGCATCCAAATCTGGATCAATACCAGCAAAAACATCTCTGAACAAGGTTCTAGCGCCATGCCAAATGTGTCCGAAAAAGAAGAGCAAGGCGAATGTAGCATGTCCAAAAGTAAACCAGCCCCTTGGACTACTACGAAAAACACCGTCAGATTTCAAAGTAGCTCGATCTAATTCAAAAATCTCACCTAATTGGGCACGTCTAGCATATTTTTTAACAGTAGCAGGATCTGAATAACTTACTCCATTAAGTTCACCACCATAGAACTCAACAGTTACACCTACTTGTTCAACACTATATTTAGATTCTGCCCTTCTAAAAGGAACATCGGCTCTAACAATCCCGTCTTCATCTACCAAAACTACCGGAAATGTTTCAAAAAAGGTAGGCATACGACGTACAAAAAGTTCTCGACCTTCTTTATCTCTAAAAACGGGGTGTCCTAACCATCCAACCGCTATTCCATCTCCGTTATCCATTGAACCTGCTCTAAATAATCCCCCTTTTGCCGGATTATTACCAATGTAATCATAAAAAGCTAATTTCTCAGGAATTTTAGACCAAGCTTCCGATAAACTTAGATTTTCGGTTAGCCCGGCGCTAACTCTTCGAGATATTTCTTGTTGAAAGTATCCCTGATCCCATTGATAACGAGTAGGACCAAATAATTCGATTGGGGTAGTTGCTGAACCATACCACATGGTTCCTGCAACAACAAAAGCTGCAAAAAAGACAGCAGCAATACTACTGGAAAGTACAGTTTCAATATTGCCCATACGTAATCCTTTGTATAGACGTTGAGGCGGACGAACACTCAGATGGAATAAGCCTGCTAATATACCTAATGTGCCCGCAGCAATATGATGAGAGGCTATTCCTCCTGGAACAAAAGGATCAAAACCATCCACACCCCAAGCTGGATTGACAGCTTGTACTTTTCCAGTTAGTCCATAAGGATCGGACACCCATATTCCAGGACCATACAAACCTGTTACATGGAATGCGCCAAAGCCAAAACAAACTATACCTGAGAGAAATAAATGAATTCCAAAAATCTTGGGCAAATCCAAGGAAGGCTTTCCTGTACGTTCATCACAAAATACTTCTAAGTCCCAATATACCCAATGCCAGATAGCTGCCAAGAAGCACAAACCAGAAAACACTATATGTGCCGCTGCAACACCTTCATAACTCCAAATACCTGGATTCGTTACAGTTCCTCCTGAAATATTCCAACCGCCCCACGAATTGGTTATTCCTAAACGAGTCATGAAAGGTATAACGAACATACCCTGTCTCCACATTGGATCAAGAACAGGATCAGAAGGATCAAAAACCGCTAATTCGTATAAAGCCATTGAACCGGCCCAACCAGCAACTAGAGCTGTGTGCATTATATGAACAGAAAGCAATCGACCGGGATCATTCAATACGACAGTATGAACACGATACCAAGGTAAACCCATGGAAATACCCCTTTATCAAAGAGAAATAGAAACTTTATTTTATCGCATTAAACTAAGAAGACTATATACTGTGTACCTAAACTTTTTTTCAGTAGATTCTGTGGTTCATTTTTATTTCATCTTATTGAAAAGAAAAATAAGGGAACAACTCTGTTCGTAAGAACAAAGAGAAGCAGATCTATTCTATACCCGATAAGTACCAATACGCAACGGGAAGATTGCATTATTGGAGAATAAATGGATACTTTTTGATCATTCCAATGATCAATTCCTTCGTTACAGTTTTTTTGAATCCATTCTGTCCTACTCTATCAAAAAACTATTCCATGTATCAAATAAAAGAAAAAGGAATGAAGACAAGAAATCATGGATTTTCACCTTTCCTTATTCAAAAATATATGAATATGAAAAAGTCAAATATATGAGTATTAAATCTTGAATTAAGATTTATGACTCTAGGAATACCAAAAGTGCCTTTTCGTGGTCTTTCAACCGACAAGACGATAACGAAAGACTTTACGTAAAAAGAGTACTTTTTCTATGCAGAAATATAGAAGCTCCTTTCGTGGATGAGATTATTGCTCTCTTGCTATTTCTGAATGAGGAAAATGATACTGATATATATACGGTGGAGGAGCACTATCAGCAATGGCCCTTTACGATACTATGGGATTTTTATTAGCTGATATGTATATAATAGCTATGGGATTTTTATTAGCTGATGTGTATACAATAGCTATGGGATTAGCTGCATCAGCGGCATCTTTGATTCTGGCCGCAGGAACAATTCCTAAACGGGTAGCATTCCCTAACGCTAGGATTATGATTCACCAACCTTCTACTGGCTATTTTTATGGGAGCCGCCCAAAAGAAATGCAAGTAGAAGCAGAAGAAATGTTTGAACTTCGTAACACAATTGCGAAAATTTATGCACAAAAAACAGGTCAACCTATAAATGTTATACAGAATGATCTGGAAAGAGATACTTTTATGTCCGCAATCGAAGCGCAAGATTATCGTATTGTCGATCACATAGTAAATCAAAAAAGAAAATCTTTACTGAACTGAGTTATTTTTATCAATTATTTCTTTTGAGTATTCAATTCAATAGAAATAATTGATAAAAATCACATTCGGTTAAGATCAATCTAAGCCAAACAATTTTATTCTATATAGATATACATAGAATATGCCAACTATTAAACAACTTCTTAGAAACAGAAGACAGCAAAAAAAAAATGTTAAGAAATCTCCCGCTCTTAAAGGATGTCCTCAGCGTCGAGGAACATGTACTAGGGTGTATGTGCGACTCGTTCAGATCATGAGTTCAAACAAATGAGAGAATTTTTCCAGTATCACCAGTACTGATGAATAGGATAGTAACAAAAAGGTATACAATATATCTATTAATTCTATAGAATCTCAAATTTATGGTTTTCATTGGTAAAAATCCAATCATTCTCGATTTGAAATAAGAATCAATTCTCCATTGGTAGCAAAAGGTTATCCATTGAGCGGAGGAAATAGCATTACATTATAGGAAGCATGCTCCTTTTTGAAAGAACGGACTTATAGGGTCAGCTACCTAGCCAACTTTTCTAATTAAATGCCGTCACTGTATGGATAACTCTTACTGTGAAAAGGGCTATTACTTTCTAATTAATAGGTAGAGCCAAAGAATATGAACTATACAAGTTCACAAAATCCTTTGATTAAATGAAAAAAGAAGCTCCGGTGTATAGAGAGGACCTCACCGTTTGAGAGATAACCATAGAAACGATGGAACCCACTATTTATTTTTTGAATATAGAAATTGAAGAATGGGAAGGAAAGCAAGAATCGTGGTTGGGAAGGTTATAGTAGCAAAAGTCATTGGAATCGATATTTGATATATTGGAGTAATTCGTTTTGTTATTGATTGACCCTAGTCGGAGAAAAGAATAACTGCAAGAAAAGAAATCTAATCCGTTAGTTATTTTATTCAATAAAATTGAATTTATTTCAATGAGCAGAGTGAGACGAGGATATATAGCTCGAAGACGTCGAAAAAAAAATCGTTCCCTTGTATCAGGTTTTAGAGGAGCTCATTCAAGACATACTCGAATGATTATTCAACAGAAAATGAGAGGTTTATATTACTCTCATCGAGACAGAGGCAGGAAAAAGAGGTATTTTCGTCGTTTATGGATCACTAGAATAAATGCAGTAACTCGTGAAAACCAAATATTTGATAGTTATTGTAAGTTTATCTACAATCTGTATAAGAAACAATCTTTTATAAATCGTAAGATACTTTCACAAATAGCTATATCAAATAAGATTGGTCTTTATAAGATCTCTGATAGAATCATTAATTCTAATAAGGTTTATGAAGAGATACTAAAATAATCTTTTAGTAATGATTAAAACAGGATTCCCCAGAGAATGAACTCCAGGAAGATATAGAAGAAAAAAAATTCAGATAAAGATTAATAGTAGCAATTACGAAAATCTTTCAATAAAAAAGATTGTTTTTTCCTTTTTTTATAAAAAAAAAAATTCAATTTGATTTCTAAGCTTTTTCAAATTCAAACAAAATATTTTAGCTTGAGTTCCAATTTGGAGTTTTGAGTCAATTGGAAAGTAGGCTTATGGATTTCTTCTTTTATGACGAGTAGTTCTTTGTTTTTTTGACGAGTAGTTCCTGGTTCAGTTTTAGGATCAGGAATTCCAGGTTCAGTTTTAGGACCTGGAATTCCTGGTTCGGTTTTAGGACCTGGAGTTTTCTATTCAGTTTTAGGACCTGGAGTTCCTGGTTCAGTTTTAGGACGAGGAATTCCTCGTTTGGTTTTAGGGTCAGGACCAAGACCTCAAAATCTTGGTTCAGTTTTAGGAATTCCTGGTTCAGTTTTAGGATCAGGAATTCCAGGTTCAGTTTTAGGACTTGGAGTTTTCTATTCAGTTTTAGGACTTGGAGTTCCTGATTAAGTTTTAGGACTTGGAGTTCCTGATTCAGTTTTAGGACGAGGAGTTTTCTATTCAGTTTTAGGACTTGGAGTTCCTGATTCAGTTTTAGGACTTGGAGTTCCTGATTCAGTTTTAGGACGAGGAGTTTTCTATTCAGTTTTAGGACTTGGAGTTCCTGATTAAGTTTTAGGACTTGGAGTTCCTGATTCAGTTTTAGGACGAGGAGTTTTCTATTCAGTTTTAGGACTTGGAGTTCCTGGTCCAGTTTTAGGACCTGGAGTTCCTGGTTCAGTTTTAGGACGAGGAATTCCTCGTTCGGTTTCAGGACCATGACCAAAAGTTTTTGGTTCAGTTTTAGGGCCTGGAGTTCCTGGTTTGGTTTTAGGACCTGGAGTTCCTGGTCCAATTTTAGGACGAGGAATTCTTGGTTTGGTTTCAGGACCATGACCAAAAGTTTTTGGTTCAGTTTTAGGACCTGGAGTTCCTGGTCCAATTTTAGGACGAGGAATTCTTGGTTTGGTTCCAGGACCATGACCTCGAAATCTTGGTTCAGTTTTAGGAACTCCTAATTCAGTTTTAGGACCTGGAGTTCCTGGTCCAATTTTAGGACGAGGAATTCTTGGTTTGGTTCCAGGACCATGACCTCGAAATCTTGGTTCAGTTTTAGGAACTCCTAATTCAGTTTTAGGACCTGGAGTTCCTGGTCCAATTTTAGGACGAGGAATTCCTGGTTTGGTTTCAGGACCATGACCATGACCAAAAGTTTTTGGTTCAGTTTTAGGACCTGGAGTTCCTGGTCCAATTTTAGGACGAGGAATTCCTGGTTTGGTTTCAGGACCATGACCATGACCAAAAGTTTTTGGTTCAGTTTTAGGACCTGGAGTTCCTGGTTCAGTTTTAGGACGAGGAATTCCTCGTTCGGTTTTAGGACCAAGACCTCGAAATCTTGGTTCAGTTTTAGGAACTCCTAATTCAGTTTTAGGAGGAGTTTTTCTGAATCTTTTTTTATTTTTTTTTTTTTTTTTATTCTCATTTTCACGACGACGTTTTAAGATCTGGCGCCAGCGTCTCCTAAAATGTCTCTCATTTTCAAGAAAAGGTAGTAAACATAAAATACGAGCTTTTTTTATAGCAGTAGTCATTAATCGTTGTTGTCTCAAGGTTATTTTAGTAACTCGTCTAGGTATTATTTTCCCTTGGAAACCAATAAATCGACTAATTAAACTTATATTCTTATAATGAATTTGATTCCTTGATGGAATCAAAAAACGTTTACTACGGAAAAATTGTTTACGAAGACGAATACGGTATTTAGAAGAATATATAGAATTTTTACTACGACGAAATTCAAATTCACGACGAGCAGAAAGGTATTGACGAAGAGGAATATATTGACACATTTTCCGTAAACGAGATTTAGGAAAATGTTGTTTGAATTTATGAAAAGGGTTATTGAATTTACCAAGAGGTTGCTTGGGTTTACGAATACGAATACGAAGAGGTTGCTTGGGTTTACGAATACGAAGACGTTGTTTAAGTCTATTCATGGTTTATTCCTTATTTTTAAAATTCGAATTCTTGATTCATTTAAGATCCAACCAAAATAGGTTTTGATTCACATATCATTTGATTACTTCATTTATCTAAATTGAATATCTATACATATGATATAATCTCCACACTAAAATGAGATTAGGTTTGATTCATAGATATTCTTCCCATTATATATATAAATAAATATGGCAAGTTCTTACTTTATTTATTGCTTGCTTGCAAACATGATCTTTGTTTCCTTTGATCTATTTCTTTTTTTCTCTATGAGTCGTATGTTTGTTACAATAGCGACAAAATTTTCTCAATTCTAATAAATTGGGTGTATTGGAACGATTCTTTTGAGTAATATATCTAGAAATACCCATTGATTTTTTATTGACACTTCTTCGAACACAACTAGTACATTCCAAAAAAACTCTGACTCTTACATCTTTGCCTTTAGCCATGAACCTCCTTTATTATATATATATCTTTTGATTGGTTTTTTTAGTTTAACTTAACTTTCCTATTTTCGGTTTTTGAATCGAAAAAGAAGAAAAAAATCAATAAGAATTCTTAACTAGTTATTTTTTACATTTCAAAAGATTTTTTCGAAATTATCTATCTAGTTAATTAAAAATTTATTTTTATAAGTTAAGTAATAAAAAATAGAATAAAAATGAAGTAATACAATTTATTTCTAACAATCAAGTTTTATTCTAAACTCTTATACTTATTTCAGTCTCTTCTTTTCGACTATGATTTCGTGTAGCTTACGCTAGACTAATAAATTCCATTTTTTCCAAAATTCGGTTCGATCTTGAGCGGACTTACTAGATTCTGGATTTCTATTCACTGAATTTTGGATAAGCTTCAATAAACTTTTTCTTTATATCATATCCCTTTTATCTATCCTAAAGATTTGAAAAAAGAATCGTCACATGGAATTCTATTCTCCTTCATTTCTTCAAATATGAAATATTAATAACTAAAATCAAAAAAAAGGAAATAATAAAGCATCTGGGAATAAACGATTTATTTCTATTAATAGACCTGCTAAAGAACCAAACCATAGAGTACTTATCACAGGTGCCACAGAGAGATATGTTTTTATATTTTGCATTGCAAATTCTCTTTCTTTATTCTATTGGAATACATGTATGGTCAGATGCTTTAGTTCAAGAATTTTTGAATTTCTTTTTCTTTTTTTTACACTCAAATCCTATCTAAAATAGATATATACAATGAACCAATAGATGAGAATTTCTTGCCTCACCTAACAAACAAAAGAAAGAAGCCCTTTTTATGAGCATTACTGCTCAAATATGAATTCTTGATTTATAGGTTAGATTGGGTCTCAGATGTATACTATTCTTTTTTTATATTTATATAAGAAATGACCAGAAACTTTGATATAGATAGAGAAAAAAATGACCATATAATATATATATATGGAAAAGAAGACAAGGATTTTGTACAATGACACTGTACATCAAATTCGAAAAGGGGTGTAGCGCAGCTTGGTAGCGCGTTTGTTTTGGGTACAAAATGTCACAGGTTCAAATCCTGTCACCCCTACCTATTACTTTTCCGATGGGAAGTGAAGAAGGATAAGGTCGTTAATTTGCGGATACTTTATGTATAAGAAATGCGTTAGGATAGAATAGAAATAGAAAAAGATCTTTTGTATTTTACAAACGCTCTTAGTTCAGTTCGGTAGAACGCGGGTCTCCAAAACCCGATGTCGTAGGTTCAAATCCTACAGAGCGTGATTTCGTCTATCAAAAAAAAACAAAGTGAAATTCAAAATCAAATTTGACCTTCGATAGAAAGGTAGAAAAAGTCCATAAAACAAAAAAGAAAATTGATTAAATCAAAGGTCCAACTGATCACCACGTCTGTATTGTAAATATGCAGTCACGAATAATCCTGCCAAAGTGATAGGAATTAGGCCTAAGACAATTCCAAATAGAAAAACTTCAATCATTTCAGTTTGAGTAGATGAAAAAAAGGTTAAGATCTATCTTTAAATATTAATCTGAATTATCCATGAATCTCAATGACAAAAAAAATAATTGGCAATTGTTGGGGAAAGAACCATAGAATACCTGAAATCTGTTAGAAAGATTTTTCTGAATTTTTCATTCAATTCATTTCAAATAAGTTGTATCTTTCTTAAACCAATAAATAGAACTAAGGTTATAGTTAAAGCAGCCAGTAAAAAACTGAAATAACTAGTTATAGTAAGCATGAAAAGGATAAATTCAATATGGTTTTGTTTTTTTACTACATATATTGATAAAGTACTTACCTAAGTTCTAAATACGATGGTAATAAGAACCATAGAATAGAATCAATTATTTAAGTTCCAATGAAAAATTTACGATTCATTGATCATTATAAAATACTAAAAAAAAGAATTGAGTGGCTCAATTAAAAAAAAAATGCATTCATTAGATATGATATCAATTCATTTTTTGATTACGAGCCAATAAATTCACTCTCAAATTTGTGAATTGAGGAAATTAATAGTAATGAATAGTATCAAAAAGCTGTTTTATGAAAAATTATGTCATTTCATTTTAATTAAAGATGATGAAATCCTATTTTCATTTTAAGGAATTTTGGAATAAAAGAGTTGATTTGAAAAGAATTTCAATTTGGATCATTTCTTTTCTTTTTCATGTCAAGAAATCAATTTGAAGATGAATTATTTCTTTTATCCTCTTAGATTCTATATTTTATCTATTGATAGAATAGAGTTCTATTCCATACGCTCAAGAAAGAATCTTTCTGGTCGACCTGATCCAACAATGATTGATCACGAATAGAAATTGTTCCAAGGATGTTTTCTTTCTGTCCTATGCTTTCTTTTTTTCATTTAGTATTATGTATCATTTTTTTTTATGAATTCTGTATTTAATAAATCATTTTATTTAAAAAATTATTTGTGTTTATTTTTGATTATTTTTTATTCTAATATACCAACAAATTCCTTAAAATGAAAGGATTCAAATAAGAATTATAAAAAAAAGAGATTTCACATAAAAATATATATGTCTATATGTCTATAGTGTAATATATGTATATATTCTAATATATATAAATAGATACGCTTCCTCTGGAAAAAAAAATAAAAGATTTTCAAGAAGCAATTTTTTATTGATAGCAAAAGCTATTGGAATTAATATTTGATATATTGGAATAATCTGTTTTTTTATTGATTGACCCTAATTATGTCAATAATAGAATATATTTATTAAAAAAAAGATATCGAGATGATTTTTTTTTTTTATCTTCTTCATTTTTTCATCGTCAAATTTAGTGTAAAAAATGGTTCAATCAAATAGAACTTTGTAATAAAATGAAACCTTGTATCAATTCATAATTGGTTATAATCACTTTAGTTAGTTAAGTTTTCAAATTTGATTTTTCGAAGATGATTACTTCCTATTTCGAAACTAATAAAGGAAAGCTTATAAGAATTTGAAGTATCCTCTATTGATCTATTGAATAAAATAAATGAGTAAAATAAAGTTATCTATAGATAAGGAAAAAGAGGATTATGTAGATTTTGGTATCGATCGAAGCTGCGTTGCTATGCTATAGCAAGGATAGTTATACTGATTCGGTATACTCGAAATAAACTTTTGGTACAAGATGGACGATCTCACAAAGATAGATAAAAGAACAGTACAGTAGTTTTCTATTTACTGATCCTATCTTTCACGGAATCAATTCCCTTCTTTGAATGTACAAAAATTTGTGGAGCTCAGCATGTCTGGAAGCACGGGAGAACGTTCTTTTGCTGATATTGTTACCAGTATTCGATACTGGGTTATTCATAGCATTACTATACCTTCCTTATTCATTGCGGGTTGGTTATTCGTCAGTACGGGTTTAGCTTACGACGTTTTTGGAAGTCCTCGGCCAAACGAATATTTCACGGAAAGTCGACAAGGAATTCCATTGATAACCGGACGTTTTGATTCTTTGGAACAACTTGATGAATTTAGTAGATCATTTTAGGAGGCCTTCAATGACCATAGATCGAACCTATCCAATTTTTACAGTACGATGGTTGGCTGTTCACGGATTAGCTGTACCTACCGTTTCTTTTTTAGGGTCAATATCAGCAATGCAGTTCATCCAACGATAAACCTAATTCCAATTAGAGAGCTATGACACAATCAAACCCGAATGAACAAAATGTTGAATTGAATCGTACCAGTCTATACTGGGGTTTATTACTCATTTTTGTACTTGCTGTTTTATTTTCCAATTATTTCTTTAATTGATAAAAAGATAATAATAAGAATTCTTTTATTCTATTCGTTCGGAAAGATACGACCCTCATTATTATCCATGACTGTTTTTGTCTCGAGCGTGACTATTTGATGAGATGTGGAGGAAAGTAGGGGAAATGGCCGATACTACTGGAAGGATTCCTCTTTGGCTAATAGGTACTTTAACTGGTATTCTTGTTATAGGTGTAATAGGTCTTTTCTTTTACGGTTCATATTCTGGATTAGGTTCATCTCTATAGTAATCGGATGGACCGGATTTTAGACATTCAAAAGTAAGAACTTAACGGGTCCTTGCCCTCTTTTGTTTGATTAGAGTGGAAAGGACCCGCTGATTGCTTACTCTTATAAGTAGGCTTTGATCTATTTCATAAACCAAAAATTGCAAGGATGCCTTATTCTGATGAATGAAACCATTCTATTCTTTTGTTTCTTAATCATGTTTGTTAAGTTGAATTGATCAGTTGATTCATGGTCTTTACTCTTCATCCCAAAATATTCACTCTTATGAAAGAAATAAGAAAATATTTCGATTTTATTAGAAATATTCCTATTAACTTAATTTATTTCTGTGAATGAGACTTTCAATCATTTTTAGTAAACTACTAGAACCTTAATCGAAACTACTTTTAGAATCAAAAAAACTTTGATCCGACCATAAATCAAATAAGGATTTGGACATTCGTCAAAATAAAATCCAATTTTTAACTAAAACAGTCAAAATCTTTTTTTTTTTCGAAGTTAGAAATTGAACTTAATTGAATAAGTGAATAAATCCTATTTGGTCAATCAATTCCTTCCCGGCAGAAATCCTTTTTGTTTTTGTTTGTTCACTACTTTGTCTGAACTGAAACAAAAAAGTTTAAGTAAACTAAACCGGGAAAAAAAGAATTCTTATTTCAATACAAGACGACACAAGAAAAGAGTGCAAAATCTTTTTTCTTGTGTCGATCAAATAGAAGATTGGAAAGACAAGCAATCCCTCCTAAAAGTATTTGTTTTTTTTCATTTTTCCCACCTTTACCATTTTTTTTGTATTTTATTTATATGTTTATTAAGTATTACTTAATATGCATATGCAATAAGAGAGAAAAATCTGTCCTGCAAAACAATATAAATTATAAAAAAAGAGAGCAAAAAGATTTACAGGATTTTTCGATAATACAAAATTTTATGAGTTGACAAGAAATTGACTAACTTGATTTTAAATAATTTATGGACTTAGAAATTCATTTCATACAATTGAACTTTTTCAAACTGTTTCTTTTTCAGAACTAAAAACACTTGTGCCAAAATAACAGAAGTGAAGAAGAACAAAAGGCCTTGAACGCGTAATGGATCTTGAAGAACTATTTCCGCATCTCCCTGACCAAAACCTCCTACATTTGGATTACTTGTTAATGGTTGATCAAGCTTGATAGATTCACCTTCTGAAACAAGAAGTTCTGGCCCCGGAGGTATAACATCAACCAATTGATGTCCATCTAACGCATCAACTATGGTTATTTCATATCCACCTTTCTCTTTACGTACTATTTTGCTTACTATACCCGCTGATGTAGCATTATAGACTGTATTGTTACTCTTGTTACCATCAGGATAAATCTGACCCCTTCCTCTGTTCCCACCTACATATATAGGATATTTTAAGAAGTGAATGTCTTTCTTCGTCGAAGGGTCAGGAGAAAGAATGGGAAAGACAATTTCACTATATTTCTGACCAGGAACAGGACCTATAACAAGAATATTTTTTTTATTGGGACGATAACTCTGAAAAGACAAATTTCCTATCTTTTCTTTCAACTTAGGAGAAATACGATCGGTTGGAGCTAGCTCAAATCCCTCGGGCAAAATAAGAACAGCACCCACATTCAAACCCCCTTTTTTACCATTAGCAAGAACTTGTTTCAATTGCATATCATAAGGAATTCGAACAATGGCTTCAAATACAGTATCAGGAAACACAGCTTGCGGAACTTCAATTTCCACGGGCTTATTAGCTAAATGACAATTGGCACATACAATGCGTCCAGTTGTTTCTCGTGGATTTTCATAAGCCTGTTGCGCAAAAATGGGATATGCATTTGAAATAGATACTCGACTTAGTACATGTATCATAATCAATACATAAACATAAATGGATCGAGTCATTTGTTTTTTTACCCAATAAAAAGGATTTCTATTTTTCATGTCCAATTAGATATTATAGAAATTATACAATAAATTAGATAGAAAACTAGTCTAGTTTCCTATAAAGAATCTGTTGTCGTTGTACTGACATAGTACTGAAATAGTTTTTTGAGAATATAGGACTAATACCTTGAACAGGTAAAAAAAGAAAAAAGTCACTAAAAAATAATTAGAAAAAGAATTCTGATTGAATTGATATAAGAAGATGAAATTCATTTTTCATTCATTCATTGAATGATAAATTACTACAAGCGAAGGAGATACACGATTTAAATAATGGAAGATCCAACATTTCACAATTGTATCTAGAATAACTGGAAAAGTAGAAACAAGACCAGATATAATCTGATCCTTATGTATCAACCCAAAATCCTTGTAGACCGAACCAATTAGGAGTTCCCAACCATGAGTTGAATGAAATCCAATTCCCAAATCAGTAACTAAAATAATTGAGAAAGCTTTTATTGTATCACTTAAGTTATATAAGAATTCCTGACCCCATGAATTAAGAATGATAAGTTCCTCATTACCCAGAATAAAATAACCACTTAAAATACTGAAACATATTAGATTTGTTGACAAATCCAAAAGGAGATGAAAATTATATTCATTGTATGTATTAACTAATTCTATCGTTTCCTTGTGTATTCCTATACTGGGTTTTTGTATATATGTTTTCGAGTATTCTTTTAGAATTTCCTCTAACAAAAAAAGCTCTTCTAATTCTATGAATCTTTCTAAAACATGTTTCTCTTGAATATAATTCAAGAGAGTTTCGGATTGACTCGTATTCCACCAATTATTAATCCAAAGTTCCAAACATTTTTGAAATGAAAGAAAGACTGACCAGGGCAAAAATGCTATAGATGCAAAATATGGGAAAGAATACAATGTTTTATTTTTTTTCATTTCTTTATTTGTAAATGAAATAATTAATAAACCTCTTTTATCCAATGATTCTAAATGATATTTATTTCTTTTATATATTGAATGAAACACGACTTTTATAACAAGCAGGGTATGGAATCTATTATTTCCTTTGTATACTAATTTAGTTCTTAGATTCTTAGATCTAGAAAGAGTATAAAAATAGAATAAAGGTTCTTTTTTTTTTTTACTGTTTCGAAGTCATTCACCGTGCTGTATAATATAACCAAAACTCAGAAAAAGAAAATATCAATTCCAAATCTTCTATCTCAAAAACGACAGGATTTATTACGACATTTATGTTCGTATGAATTTCTATTTAAAAAATATTAATTTAAAATAATATTTATTTATTACTTCTCCCTTTTTTCTAGTATACCAGAATGGAGTTGGAACCCACATATACGTATACGAGATATATTTGGCATATAAAAAAAGTAGTATACCAAAAATTAATTCTTTTTTAAATTGATTATTAATTTAGAATAGATTACTCTAATTTATTAGAGTAAAATTCATAGTAATTTCATATCATATAACTATTTTTCTTTTTATGTATCCTTCTCTTTTTTTGTTTTATTCTATGTGTGTTTTATTCGCTATGAATCCAAGGAAAAAGAAAATCGAAGAATGTAATGTGTTTTGTTCAAATGAACATTTTGAATTGAAAAGGCTTGAATTGGATTCAAAATGGAATTCACGAATTCCTTCTCTTCTTCCTGATTTTGATTCTTCATTCAATTCATTTCAAAATACTTCAATTGGTACACACAAGAAATAGGCCAATTCGACAGCTTTTTGTTCAATCTCACGTGGCGTCAAAAAAAGATCATCCGTACGAGTCAAGGGAATGGACCCTTGACCCCTTATTTCCATATAAAGTACACGACGAGAATAAAAGCCCTCTTTATCCTCAATTCGGATTGATTGGATATCTTTCATAAGGAAGCGAAGAAAGATGCGACGATTTAGTCCAGGAAATCCCCAACGAAAAATACATACAATTCCTTTTTTTCTATCAAATTGGTCATAACCACTCCCTACGTTCCAAAAAATTGTGCACCACAAATAGGAACTCATGAATAGACCTGCAATCCCGTAGAAGGACATTATGATTCCTTGTGGAAAAAAAAGTATTTTTTGAGATGGAAATATGGATATGATATTTCTACTAAGATAACTGGAAGTTCCAACCACTAAGAATCCTAGTGAACCTAGAAAAAGGATAAAAGACCAGAAAAAATTACTTGTTTTTCGAGACCCCCTTAGAAATTCTATCCACATATCTTTTGATCGCCAATTCATACTATACTAGATCCAGTTGCGTTCGATTGGAATTGAGAAAATAACCCAATTTTGACTTTATTTTTCTTGACTCCCTTGTTTTATAAACTAGTACTTAGAATAATTGATTAGATAGATTAGATATTAGCATTATTCGATAATTCCCAACTACTCTACGTAATGTAGAATAATTGGGAGTTTTCTTTCCTATTTTTTCTTTATTCAAAATATTCGCCCATTTTAAACTAACTATACTCTGTAAATCTAGGATTTACAAAATATTATTTTTTTGCACATAAAAAAATAAAAAAATAATTGAAAATGCCGGAAATATGAGGCCTATTAAAGGTACAAAAATAGAAGGTAAATTAAGATCTGTCATAGAATGGGTGCCTCGATTTGAATTTCATATTCGTATATCTATATTTCAATTTCTTTGTTTTTTTACCTTTCTAGTCTTGAATTATTTCGATTTTTTTGATTCGGTAGGTTTCTTTAGTCTTGATTCTGAAGTCACTCTTTTCTTTTTTTTTTTTTTGCTTTTTGAAACCTTGAATTTCTCCTTTACTATCCACATTTTCTACCTCACGAACTTTTTTCAAAAAAGAAATAATTTGAAAAACTTCTTTTTTTCGAGAATGAAGAAAAAAACAACTAAGGAATATGCTATTCACCCTATGAGTGAGATTACCGTTTTTGGTTTTGAATTACCTACTTAACTCAGGGGTTAGAATATTATTTTCATACGGCAACAGTTTTTGGTTCAAATCCAATTGTAGATAGAAGTTATTAGATATCACTGTATTGACTCTAGTATCTAAAAACTTCTACCTATTGAGTTTTTTCCTTGTATCCGATTCAATTTAATTGTCATTAGTTAGAGAATTTTTGACATATGCTTTTATTTAGACATGTCTACTTCTTATGCATTATCCACAAATTACTTCTTGATCATATGTTCCCTTGATCTATATGATTAAGGGGGATCATTGCTTTTTGGATTTGTAGTTTCCGTATCCAACAATGATTCGGGAGAGGTGGGATCCTCCTCTGTTTGATATAGTTTTTTTTATTCTAGTCTTTAAATTTGAATCAAAATCACTGATTTCGATCAGCATTTTATCTTCCAGTACCTGGCGTATACGATTTCGACGTATAAGTATAAGAAAACCCAGAACGATTTGACTATGATGATCCAAACGTATGTATGTAGGACATGATATCTTTTATTGGTTCCACAAGAGTTCTTTTTTTCCTCCTGAAAAGAATAGGATTTTTTGGCATTATGATAACTTATGTTCATCTCAATTGAACAAATAGAGGAAAAAAACGAAAAAAGTCTACATTAAATGTTAATAGATGTGGATGTGGATTCATTTGTGATACATGAATTCAAAATAGAAATTCAGGACTCAATTTTTTTAGTTTGAATTCGGCGAAAAAGGAAAAATTCTATGAACTCTTATTTATTTTTTGCTTGGATTCAAATCTGACGAGAATAATATTCTACAACTAAGAACTCATCTATTTGCAAACCGACTTCTGGTCTATCTATTATTTTTTTTACTCGTCCTTTATAGTTTTTTGAAATAGTCAAATGTTTTGGCAATTTCGTTTGGGTAGATGAAGCAATAGATTTTTGAATCAGATCAAAAGATCTTTGGTTATCTTTTATAGTAATAATATCTCTGGGTTTACAACGATAACTTGGTATATCAACTATATGACCATTAACTAAAATATGTCTATGATTCACCAATTGTCTGGCTCCAGGAATGGTCGAAGCCATACCCAAACGAAAAACGATGTTATCCAAACGCATTTCAAGTAGTTGTAACAAAACTTGACCTGTGGATCCTTTGCTTTTTCCAGCGATATGTATATATCTAACTAATTGTCGTTCTGTCAAACCATAATGAAAACGTATTTTCTGTTTTTCTTCTAAACGAATACGATATGGCTTCTTTTTTTTCCTAAAAGGAATTTTAGCATCAACAGGTCTAAATTTCAATTTTCTATATTTCTTTCTTTGAATTAGTCCTGGTAAAGCTCGTAGACGGCGTATTTTTTTGAAACGAGGTCCTCGATAACGAGACATAAAAATTCCTCCTTTTTCTTTTTTTTTTTTATGAGAATTTCATTTTGAAAAATCAAAATTAAAACTGAATTCAAGGATAAACAAAATAAGATCGACTAAAGTAAAATACTAAAAAAAAAAATATCATCAATTGGATTTTTTGTATATAGATTTTTTTGATTAAAAGTTGAGACTGGCTCTTTTTTTTGTAGAGATTATAGATTTCAAGCTCTATAATCCTTTTTTTTTATTCTTATTTAATTAAGAGATCATAGATAAAGATTGTTTTTACTTAATCGAAAGTTCCTTTTTAGTTATTAGAAAGATTATTGCTGAAATAAAACAATATATATCGTAATATATATCTTATAGAAATATAAGAACATATTTTTTTATACAAATTTTCTTTCTTTTACTTATGCTTAAAAAAAAGCTCAAGAATTTTTTTTTGATCAATTCTAAAATGAGAATAAAAAAATGCAAGTAGATAAATTATAAAGATTTTTGCTCAATCATTATTTTAAATCAATGATAATGATATTAAATAATAAGTGAAACTTAATAAAATAAAAAATTTAAAATATTTGAATTTTAATTAAAGTAGTTAAATTAAATTCTAGTTAAATTCAATTTCAATAATAATATATCAGATCAAAAAAATAGAAAAAAAATTCCTATTTCTCTCGACTCTATTTTTTTTATCAAACTTTAGTTCGAATTCGAAATATCGATGACGAAATTCTAAACTCATTGGCTTTTTTTTAGTCTGCACATAGAATGTGTACTCATTTATTTTCTTTTGAGATACCTTTGCTTTTTTATTTACTCTTTTAGGTTTTGAAACTTTGTTAGGTTTTGAAAACAAGAATAAAGAGGCCTTTCTTTGAAAAAAGAGACATCATGCTATGTAATAATTCCGAACAAATAAATAAAATATAAGAGACTAAATTCTTACTGAAGAAGTTTCAGTACAAACATATTATGTTTGATAAATTAAACATTTCTTTCTGCTTTGGAAAAAAGAAAGAATATGATATTTGATTTTCTTTTTTATTTCTATTTCTTTGAAATAAAAAAAATTCTTATTTCATTTTCGAATTGAAATTCTGCTTTAATAAATTTTTCTTTATATGAAAAAAATGTAATCCATATCTTTCGTTTCATAAAAGAAAGATACCTGGGACGGAAGGATTCGAACCTTCGCAATAACGGGACCAAAACCCGTTGCCTTACCGCTTGGCGACGCCCCATTTCCTTTCATCGATTTTCTATTCGAAACTAATAGAAATTCTTATTATTATTGAATAATCATATATTAATACTCTTTATTCTTCAATCCCAATCCAATTCCATAAATTGGATTGGAAGTGTTTTTGCTAGTATTCAACCAACATTTTTTGGTACGACGGACGAGAAATAGAAATTTGAAGTTTGAAAAACTTCAATTAACGAAATTAATTGCAACTAACTTATATAATATAATGAGTTTATATATAATGATAAAAAAATAAACTTATGTCAAGTGTCAAGAATTTTATTTAATATACTAAAAATCATAAAAATTGAAAATGAAAATGCTCAATATAAATATATCAGACGCTTCTGAACCAGTTGTATAAAATATACATACATATATATGTCAAGATAAAAAGAGGGTAAAAAAGAAATCCAACGTTTTATTTTCTTTTTTTGAGGAAAGCGAGAGATTTTTTTATTAAATATAATAAAGAATCTATAAAAAAATCCATTCTCGAAGTCGAACCGATGACCATTGCATTACAAATTGGATGCTCTAACCCATGAGCTAAACGGACTCGTATAAGAAAAAACTATAGATAGGGATTCCTATGAAAAACATTAAATTAATTTTATTTGCAGTTTTATTGTTAGTATGGAACAGCTAAGATCTTTTTTAAGCGAGAATCTTTCATATAGATTCCGGGACAGATAGACCGACCTTTCTAATTCTATCTTTCATCAACTCAAAAAGAAAGAAGACTTCTTCAAAAAATCTTTTCTATTTCTATTCCGAGGCTGTCAATACTGCTTTTTTAGCATGAGATTCAAAGGATAATCGAAGTGAAACAAAAAAGAAAAAACCTTGATAGGAATTTCTGGTATCCCGAATCTATTTTACGATTCAGAATTCTATTCGAATTTTTTCTCTTTTTGCCAAGATACTTGAATCAAATCTACTATTTACATTACAGAATATTTTGGAATGAGTTGGATATCTTAAGTATCAGCATCCCTTTATTTTTATAGAATCTAAATCTAAGAGAAAGAACTATCCTACTCCTACCTAAAAAGTGCTATCTACCATTATAGCAAGTAAAAAGTAGTAGTACAGATAACACTTCTTCTCAAAGATATTCGATCAATTTACGTGGTAAAAATATATCTGATGATGCAAATTCAAAAAAGAATTGATCAATTAAAGTGACATCCGCTGCGGGGTAAACCATCGTCTCTCAAGCTTGTCCGGCTGATTCTACTCTAATCCTAGAGAAATAGACTTAGATAAAAAGCCAGTTTCTATTCTCCAAAATCATACTAACCTTTTTCCCCGCGTTTTTGGATGGTATAAAAAGTTTTTTGAAGACAAAAGTCATCGGTTCAAATCCAAGGAAGGCCCTTTTTCCAATTTTCTGTTTTATTTTTCAAAGGAACTCTATTTTTTTTTTAAGAGAAAATGAGCCCTCATTAACTAGTCATAATATCCAAATAAATACATAGTATTTTAACACATATAGATAAAAATCGAGATAATATAGGATAGGATCAAAAATTTGATTGATCCTTTTTTATAATTAAGATATTATATTAAAGTAGAAATCCTTGTATTCTCATTCTCAAATGAGAATCGAGAAAAGGATTTAGGATTTGGGAAAAACCTAAAGAAAAGGAAGAATTTTTCAATCTGTTTTTCTCATATCTGTCTCTTATATAAAAATCATTCATAAAATTATCTAATCTACAAGAACGAAATCTTTTTATGCTTAATATCTTTAGTTTAATCTGTATCTGTCTTAATTCTGTCCTTTATCCGAGTAGTTCTTTCTTCGCCAAATTGCCTGAAGCTTATGCGATTTTCAATCCAATTGTAGATATTATGCCTGTTATACCTGTACTCTTTTTTCTCTTGGCTTTTGTTTGGCAAGCTGCTGTAAGTTTTCGATGAGATTTTAAATCTTTTAATAAAAAAATTCGAAAAATGGATATTAAAAACCGATTTATAATAAATATAGTGCCTTATATTATAGTTTAGTTATTTCCAAATCGAAATTAATATGCAATTTTAATCATTGCAGCAATAAATTGGAACCAGCTTTTTTTTCTGTCTGTTCTGATCTTCCAATGAGTGCAAACCTTTAGGTTTCTAAAATAACTAGTTCTTAAATACGAGAAAAAATTTGAAAAAAAAATTTCTTTCTCTTAAATAAGAAAACAAGGTTTTTTTTCGTAAGAAAAGGTAATTTATTCCCTTAAAAACAAAAAAAATATCTTGGAGATTTTATAATGCTTACTCTCAAACTTTTTGTTTACACAGTAGTTATATTCTTTGTTTCCCTTTTTATCTTCGGATTTTTATCTAATGATCCAGGGCGTAATCCTGGGCGTGAGGAATAAAACCAAAAGATTCTTAGTTTTTCTTTTTTTCTTCATTTTTTTTAATTTATAGTTCATTAATTTTCTTATGATACAATAATATGAATCAAAATTCCTCTGAATCCAAAAATACTAAATCATAAGAGAGAGCGGAAAGAGAGGGATTCGAACCCTCGGTACAAATAATTTGTACAACGGATTAGCAATCCGCCGCTTTAGTCCACTCAGCCATCTCCCCAAATTCATTAAAAATCAATGATTTTATCTGCGCTGTGATGTGATATATGAAATAAAGATTTAGAAAAATCCTTGTTTTTTTATTCTATTTGAATAGTTTTTTTATTCAATTTGAATAGAAAGAGAAAGTACAATTTCATTAGGAAATCTACTTTCCTATATTATATTCTTGAATATATATTATTCAAATTCATATATACTAATAAAAAAAATGATTTTGAATTATTCACTTTTTTCCAATGAATTTATAAACAAGATAGAAAAGTATAAAAGCAAGATATAAAAGTATAAAAGATATAAAGAAATATATCGAAATATTTCGAATTTTCTTATCAAAACATTATAAAAAAATTCGAAATATTTCGTTTCGATAATGATTTCAATATTTTGATAATGACTTCAATTACTTCAAATTAATTTTTCTTAAATTTACTTAATTTTATTTTTTTAGTTAATTTTTTTTTTTACGGAAGCTTACCCCAGTCTGATCTGGTTAAAAACTAATCAAGCTTTTCCCTCTCTACTCTTAGTTCCTCATGGATCATAAGGATCCAATGTTTTTTTATATAAAAAACAAATATATAGAAAAAACAAAAATATTATATTAATAAAAATATTGTTTATTGAAACAGCAACAATAAGATAAATTATCATTTTTATATTTCTGTTTCATTCTCATACCTAGAAGTATGATTATTATTATATGATTATTAGTATATAGTATTCTTTTTGGATTTTATATCCTTTTTTTTTCTTTTTTCAAATCAAAGATGGCTCTTGATTAGTTAGTCAATAATCAAAACATGTAATAACATTTCATATATAAAAAACTAGTTTTTCATATTGTAAAAAACTTTTTATTTCATATATGAAATATATATTTTTGAAATATTTTGAAAATATTTCGATCAAATTGAATAGAATTCTATCGAATTAGAATTCATTTATTTATTACATAAATCTCCTTACATTAAATTTAAGAAAATATCTTCCAATTGAATTGAGATGAATTACTATATTATCAGATAAGATCTATCTATTTGATAAATTAAGATCTATCTGATGAAATATGTTAGCAACGTTCAAAAAATAAAAAACATATAAAAAATCTATCATTTTTATAGTTGACCTTTAAAAAATCCTTCATACATATGGAATCAAAACTTTTAGTTTATTTAGTAATGATAATGACTTCTTTTCAAACAAGAATAAAAACTAACAAAAAATCTAACTAGAGATTTTTAAGTTATTATAAACTTATGTTTTTAATTGAATAATTTTTATGAAAAAAATGAAACTTTATTTATTTTATTGATTTTTTTTTTATTTATTCTCTACGCGGAGACGAAATACATGGTAAAATCAAAATTCTCACAATTCGGATGCTATCTTTATCCTATCTCATATTTATTCGACAAATGGTGTATTTATATACTATAATAAATATATAGCGGGTATAGTTTAGTGGTAAAAGTGTGATTCGTTCTATTTAAAATCTTACTTAAAAGTTAAGGGATCCTTTAGTTTTTTCTGGGATCAAAAAATATTTTTTTTCTATTTATAAAAAAGGTTTCATCCTTATCCTCTCAATAGGATTTTGTGTTTGAGGAAACATATACATTATCACGATTTTTTTTTATTCAAAAAAAAGCTATTTGAAATTGGATATTCAAGAGATTATGGATATAAAGTCGTGAAGCATAATTTTTAATTGGATTGAAGTGTATCCAGTTTATACAAAGTATAAGTAAAGGATCTATGGATAAAGATGCAAAAGTTGATTTCCAATCGTAACTAGATCTTCGATTTTTTGATTCGAAAAAAGAATTTTTTGAAGCAAAATAGTTCAAAAATGATGGTTCTAATTTGCTAGAACCATGAAAATATTCTATATTCAGCTCGGTCGAAATTCTTTTCCTGAAGATCATAAAAAAAAAAATAGAAAACGAAGTAACTAAACTAGAGAGATTTGATATAATTGATCTCTCTTCTTCAGAAGGATCATCTAAAAAGCAGATAATTTTAGATACATTCAGACAAAAAAGCTGACATAGATGTTATGGATCTGATGTATTCTTGATGAGAATACATTAATTAATCTTCCATAAAGGAGCCGAATGAAACAAAAATCTCATGTTCGGTTTTGAATTAGAGACGTTCAAAATGATCAAGCAACGTCGACTATAACCCCTAGCCTTCCAAGCTAACGATGCGGGTTCGATTCCCGCTACCCGCTCTTTATTTCTTATATGTGTTTTATTTCTTATATATGTATCCTAAGTTTTTATATACATCTTTTTTATTCTCTCAATGAATTTGTAAAAAATATCAAAAAAATTTTTGCTTGATCTAAACAAAATCAAATTAGGTATGAAAAGCGTCCATTGTCTAACGGATAGGACAGAGGTCTTCTAAACCTTTGGTATAGGTTCAAATCCTATTGGACGCAATTTGTTTCATCTTCTTCCACACAAAGCTTAGTTTTTTTTTGCGGAATGGATCATAAGAAAAATAAGGTATGTCAAGAATAATTACTTTGACATAAGCATTCCTGACATATCTACATCAAAATAACCTACTTATCCTCATATGGATTAAACGAATGCATAATCCAACAAAAATTATAAAAATTATATATCCTAGAATAAAAATAAACTTTTTTTTTATATGAAAAAAGAAGTATTTTTCTTTATCTATCCCTAAGTCATATAAAAATTCATTGAAGTTTTTTGAGGATTTATCTACCCTCATCCTTTCTTCCAGACATTTCGCGATTTGCCCTGTAAATCCTAAAGTGAAAATAGGAAAAGTTGGTATGCCTTCTAATTCCTTTACCAACTCTTCTATCTTAAATTTAAATTTATTAATAATGGAAAAAAATTCATAAGCTCAGATACTTGAGCATAAATTTCTTTTTGTATTTCAAAATAGTTTTCTTTTTTTTTTTCTGTTATACCTATATTGTCTATTATAGATACATTCTTCAAATCTATCTTGTCTAAAAGGTCTCTTGTTGTTTTGATGTTAGCTTTTTTGAGATTTTTCAAAGTATTTAATGAAAATGCTAATCGGTTAATTGAAAATTCCTCAACAGAAAAACAAGAGGATATTAAAACCTCTCTTTTGTAGTTTTTTGATACAAACTTTGAGCACCAGTAGTCTCGGTTGAAGTCGCGTTTTAAATCGTAGCAAAAAAACCAAAAATCGTAGTTGAAATCTTTTATTTTTTCAACTAGAAATGATTCCAAACCCTTTTTGAGGATTTGTATCTTATGGTCTGTGTGTTTCTTTTTTATTTTGCTTATCTTATATATAAGCAAAATTCTTTGGTTTAGATCGATCTAAACCTTATGTTTTTCACTATATGTTTAAAAATATGTTAAATTTGGGATATAATCCCATGGACATATTTTATTTGATATAAATAAATGAAATCCAATAGGATGGCTTGCATCCTTATAATATGCAATCGGAAGTATCTATATCCATAATATAGATACTTAAGAATGAATAAGATTTTTCAAATTCCATAGCATAGCTATGATGGAATCAAAAGTCTGTAAAAGAGTTTCCAAAAAAATCTTGAGTCAATTAGTTTTGAACTAATTGGGTCATAGTAAACTTGGTGTTCAACTCGTGAGAGCTTCCTCGTGAGCTACCAGGAAGCTGTACTCCACCCCGTATAAGGGAATGACCATTCCCTTGGGGAGTGGAAAGATTTGAACCTTCAAAAATATCCTAGTGACACCCCCATTTCTATCCATTTGTTGTTCAAAGCTCATAACAAATGAATAGGAAAATAGTGATTTTCTTATATTTTGAAATAACCTCACACACTATTAACCCTTTAATATCTTAAAAAGAAAATTTCTATGTCAATAGTAAATCTTAGAATATTTGCAAATTAATAGATAGGAAAATATTTTCCTTTTTTTTTTTTAGCAATTTTCAATAGTGATTTTATCATATCAGCAAAAAAATTAAATTTTTATAATCAAGATAGTTTTTTTATTATAGCAATTTTTAGCAAAAAAAGTAAATCATTCAAAAGGAATGACAGAGAAAAAATAAAAAATTAAAATAAACACCAATCAAAAAGAAAAAAACAAAGGAATTGATTTTCAATAATCTAAAATTCTATTTTTGATATTAGGTTTAAATTTCATATTAGGTTTAATATATTAAACCAGTCTTAGCTTGAAGAATAAAACCTTAGCTTGAGAATAGACCTTAGTTTCGATTCAAAATAAAGAAAAATAGTCACGATTATAATATATAGCTGTCTTACTTGTTAAGATTAACTTGTTAAGATTAAGAAAAAGGATCAAAAATATTCAGTATTTTTTTTTTTAACTGGAATATTAATATTTTCAAAATATTTTAAATTATAGAGAATCTATAGAGAAGAAAAAAAGCTCGTTATCGAAGTTGAACCGATAACCATCGCATTACAAATTTGATACTCTAAGTTCTGAACTAAGTGGGCTCACATAAAAAATAAGAAAAAACTGTCGAAATTCAAAAAATCTCAGATCTGAATTCTGAATTTAGGTATTCTAAATGTAGATTAAACCATCTAATTCATAGCTTTTTAGTTTGAAAACCTCTTTTTCCAGAAAAAATAGTAAATAGTTTATTCACTATGATATGTCTATCATATGTTTCAATATAATGAAATTCAATTGAAGATTCTATATCTATCTATATTAAAATCTATAGAAAAATATTCTATTCTATTAAAAAATAAAAATTTTTTAATAAAATTAGAAAAGATAGGTCTTAATAAAAGAATAAAATAAAAAAGAAAAGAAGAATAGATAAGGATACAATCTGAAATTCGATTAACTCAAATTTTGAGTTTCTTTTGAAAAAAAAAAGAATAAATGTAGAACTTTAGATTATTGAAAATAAATAATTAATTAATAAAATCATTTCTGACTAAACTAAAAAAATAAATAAATAAATGGATGAGATATGAGAAATAGAAGAGAAATAGATAAAAATAAAAATTGCATTTTAGTCTCAAAAAAAGGAGAAAGAAAGGGGGATGTGGCGAAAGAAAAGGGGATATGGCGAAATTGGTAGACGCTACGGACTTACATTGGATTGAGCCTTGGTATGGAAACTTGCTAAGTGTTAACTTCCAAATTCAGAGAAACCCTGGAATTAAAAAAGGGCAATCCTGAGCCAAATCATTATTTTGAAAAAATAAAATATATTTATTATTATTTCTATAATATATATAGAATTTTCTATACAAAAAAGGATAGGTGCAGAGACTCGATGGAAGCTATTCTAACGAATAGAGTTTATTATGTTGCATTGCTAGAATTTGTCTCTCGAGACAAGAGAAAGGATAGCCGTCTATACGAAAGACGTACGTATATATATACTGATTAATCAAATGATTAATCATAATAACAATCAAATAATATAATTCATATGAATTAAGAAATTGCTATTGATTATGGAATAGCAAATTCATAAATTTTGATGAATTCAAAAAATTATGTCAAAAAATAATGAATCCTTTATGGTGAATTGATTCGAATATGAAGTTCAATGAAAAAAAAAACTCAATTTTGAGTAATCAATTGAATATATCTATTATATTCATTATAGAGTTTGTTAGATTGAAAAAATGATGATAAATCAAAGGAGAATAAAGAGAGAGTCCATTCTACATGTCAATATTGACAACAATGAAATTTATAGTAAGAGGAAAATCCGTCGATTTTTTAAATCATGAGGGTTCAAGTCCCTCTATCCCCAATAAAAAGCCCATTTGTAAAAAGCCCATTTGATTTCCTAAATTTTTCTTCTTTATTTTGATTTTGATGAAAAAGTGAAAAAAAAAATTCACTATACTTTCTAATTCATTCTATTTTGTCATTTGGCAAATAGATCTTCAAAAAAAAATATATTTTATGCAATATTTTATACTTATATTAAAATATAAGTATATGAAAAGAATCTAAGCATACCCAAAGAATCTCTATATTGAAATCATTACCAATAAATATCAATTTAATATCAATATCTTAACATTGACTATTCAATTTTTTTGAATAAATTTTTTGTTGGGCTCCTTAATTGACGTAGATACAAGGGCATAGGTACGAGTATTCTACGGAGGTGATTCACAAGAAATGGTGGGGATAGCCGGGATAGCTCAGTTGGGAGAGCAGAGGACTGAAAATCCTCGTGTCACCAGTTCAAATCTGGTTCCTGGTAAGACAAAAATATATTATATTGGATAAGAATTAATTCTATTATAGAATTCTATTTCTATAGAAATAGAATATATTTCTATTTATAAATAGAAATATATAAACTCGATTCTATCTCTATATAAAGAGATAGAAACATCATTTTTGAAAGATAATAATATTTATTATCGATCGAAATTAAAAAGAAAACTCTTTAGCTTTAGATAAAGAGTTGGAGGATAAGAATAGATAGACAGAATGCTTTTTCAAATTCGATGCCTTTTCATTTCTTAATTTGGTATTTCTTTATTTTTCTATTTATTCTGTTTCTTTCTTGCTTACCTTACTTTCTGAAGTGCAATTCTAAAATCTTCAGCTGATAGAAAATAAATGAATATTGTATTTCTTTCTCCTCCAAATGAAAAAATCTAAATACTTTTAGCTTAGTATATTTATGATTCGAATAAGAATCCAGCAGATATTTTGTTTATTTCATCTAAAATGTAATTTCAAAATATTAATTGACTTAAATAATGAAATTTGAAGTCGTGTCATATAAAAGAACATTAGTTTTTTATCATTCAAAGGGCATCTTGCATTTCATAGAAATTTGGAGTAATATAGTCCTTACGCAAGGGCCAGCCTATCCAACTTTCAGGCATTAAAATACGTTTAAGACGTGGATGATTATCATAAGAGATTCCCAACATATCATAAGATTCACGTTCTTGAAAATCAGCACTTCTCCAAATCCATAAAACAGACGGAATTCTAGGATTATTTCTTGACACAAATACTTTTATACATATCTCTTCTGGGTGATATATATCATATTGTATTCTTGTAAGATGATATACGCTACCTAAAAATCCCCCAGGTGCTACATCATAAACACACTGAGAGCGTAAATAATTGTAACCATATACATATAAAATGACAGCAATGGAGTCCCAATCCTCGGCCTTTATTTGTAAGGTTTCTATTCCTCGAGAATCAAAGCCTAAAGATCTATGAACCAGTTCATGATTGACTAGCCAATCAGATAAATAATTTTGCAAATGATCCTCCTCCATTCTATTGATCTCTCTCACATTTGTATATATAAAAAAGTATTTCACCAAAAAATTGGAAAATAAAAGTAAAGGTTGACTTGCTCTTTCTTAATTCTGCAAAAAACAACCTTATCTAATAAATTAATTCGTAAGAAGATAGTCAATATTTAGATCTAAAAAATGTTTTAGAAGATTTTTCTGAAGTAGATTGTGATTGATTTATCCATTCCTGATCGTAATTTCCAGTATGAGTACTGTCTTGAACATGAAATTGATGATTAGTAGTAAAACATCGATTTTCTTCTTGAGATCTAGTTCTATCTTTAACTATTTCTCGAGATATCTTTTTACGAAGTTTTGTTATAGCATCTATAACTGCCTCTGGTTTAGGCGGGCATCCCGGTAAATAAACATCCACAGGAATTAGCTTATCAACTCCCCGAACAGTACTATAAGAATCAGTACTGAACATTCCTCCTGTAATAGTACAAGCTCCCATAGCAATGACGTATTTTGGTTCAGGCATTTGTTCATATAATCGCACTAAAGAAGGAGCCATTTTCATTGTTACAGTACCAGCTGTTAAAATTAGGTCCGCTTGCCTAGGACTTGATCTTGGTACCAATCCATAACGATCAAAATCAAATCGCGAACCTATTAATGAAGCAAATTCAATGAAACAACAACTAGTACCATATAAAAGAGGCCATAAACTGGAAAGTCTTGACCAATTTGAAAGATCATTTGATGTAGTTGAAATAACTGAATTGGGGGTTGTTTGATCAAGTAATGACAACTCAATCAAATTCATAACCGTCTTAATGGGATATTGTTCTTGTTTTTTTTTTCGTTTTCCTGAATATTTAGTTAAGACCATTCTAATGCTCCTTTTCGCCATGCATAAACTAAACCACCAATTAGGATAAGCACGAAAATAAAAGCTTCAATAAATAAAGATACACCTAATATATCGAAGCTCATTGCCCATGGATAAAGAAAGACTGTTTCAACATCAAAAACAACAAAAACAAGAGCAAACATATAATAGCGAATTCGAAATTGTAACCAAGCATCTCCCATAGGTTCTATACCTGATTCATAACTAGAAAGCTTTTCTGGTCCTTCGCGAACCCGGACTAAAAGTCCTGAAATCAAAAATGCTAAGATAGGAAAAAGGCTTGATATTATCAGAAATGCCCATAAAATATCATATTCATGAAGCAGAAACATAAATGTACTCCTTCGTAAAAAATGGAAATATGCTGAATTAATTAATTCAAATTAGCATTGTTAATTCATCCAGAACTTCTTCTCCTAAGTGAAACAATAATATATTTTTCTCAAACAAACGAATTGACTTTGTGACATGTCTTGTTTAAAGATTCTATTTTATTCAAGGAATCCTGGTTTCATTTTGAATTTCCATTCTAGTTAGATATGATGTAAACATAAGATTTTCTTAGACAGAAGAAAAAAATTTCTCTCATTGGGTTTCACCTTCTCTTTTTTTTTTTTTTAGTTCTATCTTTTATTCCATAAGATAGAATAAATAAAAAAATATCTTATTTAAAAAATAAGATAGTAAAAGACTATTAAAAATATAATAACTTAATAAAACTTATTACATTCCAATAAATAATTAGATTATCTAGGATACTATTCTTATCTTAATATCTTTTAAGATATTAAAAAAGATAGTTCTATGTTTTCTTTCATATCTTTATATTTTAAGAATTCTTTACATAAAACATAAAAAAAAGTCTTGAAAAATGAAATGGATTAGGGCTATACGGACTCGAACCGTAGACCTTCTCGGTAAAACAGATCAAACTGAATTTATTATCGAAATGATTCGAACTGTTTCAAAGACCCAACATGCATTTTGTTGCATTGGGCTCTTTCATTAACTGAAAAAGAAATCAGTTAATCCACCAGATTTTTTCTTTATGGAAAAAATGAAGATAAAAAGATGGTTCCGTGTGCTCTGATTCATTATAAGTATCCTGATCTAAGAGCAATACCAAAGTTTTTCAAAGAAGGGTTAGCTTGACTTAGGTCTGCCTTCGGCCTATTTCACCTAGGTAAAATTAATAGAATTTCTAAAATCTCTATCGTTCCACTGTAAGAGTCGAGTATGACACTTTATACACCTTAAAGTCTCATAGGACGAAAAGAGTTTTTTTGAGGTCCTTATACTCATTATGCCTAGCATTAAATAGATTGGGTATTAACCTTATCAACTAGCAAATCAATGACGGGTTTTATTCGATTTTGTATCGAAAATCACATCAGAGTCGTACTAAACTAAACCAAGTATTTGTCAGGCTATTGTTCTCCCTTATTTCCAATCTAAGGAGTAAGACATTGATTTTTGAATAAGACTAATCATGTTTATTGCATAATAAGCTTCTTTGAAAAACATTGGCGCACGTGTAAACGAGGTGCTCTACCAACTGAGCTATAGCCCTTGTACGAAAAATCTTAACACAAAAAATATTTTTTGTCAAGCCTAATTCATATGATAAATCTCTGATCTATTTACTGTTAATAGATTGGTGTTGCTTAGATAGAATATTCTATCTATAATTAGAAAAGTGATAGAATTTTCTTTTTGGTTTTGAACTACCTACTTAACTCAGTGGTTAGAGTATTGCTTTCATACGGCGGGAGTCATTGGTTCAAATCCAATAGTAGGTAGAACTTATTAGATACCGTTGCATTGACCTTGGTTTCTAATAAGTTTTTCTACTTCATTATTTTTTTCTTTGTATCTGATTCAAACTGATTTTTTTCAATTCAAAGAAGACAGTATCAAAAAAAACTTTGAAAAAACTTATTTGGATTTTATGTATTTGATGTATTGACTAGTTAGGAAATAACTTTGACAGCCTCTACTCGTGTCCTAGCTCGTCTAAGAGCTAGATTCGCTTCAATCACTTGTCTTTTACCCTTAGCTTT
>JARDWJ010000111.1:0-75000 GCA_031770325.1 Bolboschoenus planiculmis | reverse complement strand
AAAATGCATTGAAAACGAGTTTGAGCATGTTTATGCATATTTTTAACCAATTTGGCCTCATTTCTCATTCAAATATCATCCAAATACACAAATAAGCCACCAAAAATGGTTATTTAATGTTTATGAGTATTTTTGGAGCGGTATTTGCATTTTATGACCTATATTTCACGTCGAATGACATTAAAATGCATTGAAAACGAGTTTGAGCATGTTTATGCACATTTTTAACCAATTTGGCCTCATTTCTCTTTCAAATATCGTCCAAATACACAAATCAGCCACCAAAAACGTTTATGTAATGTTTACGAGTATTTTTGGAGCGGTATTTACATTTTATGACCTATATTTCACGTCAAATGACATTAAAATGCATTAAAAACGAGTTTGAGCATGTTTATGCACATTTTTAACCAATTTGGCCTCATTTCTCATTCAAATATCGTCCAAATACACAAATCAGCCACCAAAAACGTTTACGTAATGTTTACGAGTATTTTTGGAGCGGTATTTACATTTTATGACCTATATTTCACGTCAAATAACATTAAAATGCATTAAAAACGAGTTTGAGCATGTTTATGCACATTTTTAACCAATTTGGCCTAATTTCTCTTTCAAATATCATCCAAATACACAAATAAGCCACCAAAAATGTTTATTTCATATTTACGAATATTTTTGCACTTGTATTTACACGTTATGACCTATATTTCACGTCAAATCGCATTAAAATTCAACAAAAACGCTTTTAAGCATGTTTATGCCCATTTTTAACCAATTTGGCCTCATTTCTAATTCAAATATCGTCCAAATACACAAATAAGCCACCAAAAATATTTATTTAATATTTACGAATATTGTTGCACTTGTATTCGCACGTTATTACCTATATTTCACGTCAAATCGCATTAAAATGCAAAAAAAACGTTTTTGAGCATGTTTATGCACATTTTTAACCAATTTGGTCTCATTTCTCATTCAAATATCGTCCAAATACACAAATAAGCCACCAAAAATGGTTATTTAATGTTTATGAGTGTTTTTGGAGCGGTATTTACATTTTATGACCTATATTTCACGTCAAATGACATTAAAATGCATTAAAAACGAGTTTGAGCATGTTTATGCACATTTTTAACCAATTTGGCCTCATTTCTCTTTCAAGTATCGTCCAAATACACAAATCAGCCACCAAAAACGTTTATGTAATGTTTATGAGTATTTTTGGAGCGGTATTTAAATTTTATGACCTATATTTCACGTCAAATGACATTCAAATGCATTAAAAACGTGTTTGAGCATGTTTATGCACATTTTTAACCAATTTGGCCTCATTTCTCTTTCAAATATCGTCCATATACACAAATAAGCCACCAAAAATGTTTATTTCATATTTACGAATATTTTTGCACTTGTATTTGCACGTTATGACCTATATTTCACGTCAAATCGCATTAAAATTCAACAAAAACGCTTTTAAGCATGTTTATGCCCATTTTTAACCCATTTGGCCTCATTTCTAATTCAAATATCGTCCAAATACACAAATAAGGCACCAAAAATATTTATTTAATATTTACGAATATTGTTGCACTTGTATTCGCACGTTATTACCTATATTTCACGTCAAATCGCATTAAAATGCAAAAAAAACGTTTTTGAGCATGTTTATGCACATTTTTAACCAATTTGGTCTCATTTCTCATTCAAATATCGTCCAAATACACAAATAAGCCACCAAAAATGGTTATTTAATGTTTATGAGTGTTTTTGGAGCGGTATTTACATTTTATGACCTATATTTCACGTCAAATGACATTAAAATGCATTAAAAACGAGTTTGAGCATGTTTTTGCACATTTTTAACCAATTTAGCCTCATTTCTCTTTCAAATATCGTCCAAATACACAAATCAGCCACCAAAAACGTTTATGTAATGTTTATGAGTATTTTTGGAGCGGTATTTACATTTTATGACCTATATTTCACGTCAAATCGCATTAAAATGCATTAAAAACGTTTTTGAGCATATTTATGCACATTTTTAACCAATTTGGCATAATTTCTCATTCAAATATATTATCCAAATACACAAATAAGCTACCAAAAATATTTATTTAATGTTTACGAGTGTTTTTGCACTTATATTTGCAAGTTATGACCTATATTTCACGTCAAATCGCATTAAAATGCCACAAAAACGTTTTTGAGCATGTTTATGCACATTTTTAACCAATTTGGCCTCATTTCTCATTCAAATATCGTCCAAATACACAAATAAGCCACCAAAAATGTTTATTTAAAGTCTATGAGTGTTTTTTGAGCGGCATTTGCATTTTATGACCTATATTTCATGTCAAATTACATTAAAATGCATTAAAAACGAGTTTGAGCATGTTTATGCACATTTTTAATCAATTTGGCCTTATTTCTCATTCAAATATCGTCCAAATACACAAATAAGCCACCAAAAATATTTATTTAATATTTACGAGTGTTTTAGCAATTGTATTGGCACGTTATGACCTATATTTCACGTCAAATCGCATTAAAATTCAACAAAAACGCTTTTAAGCATGTTTATGCCCATTTTTAACCAATTTGGCCTCATTTCTCATTCAAATATCGTCCAAATACACAAATAAGCAACCAAAAATATTTATTTAATGTTTACGAGTATTTTTGGAGCGGTATTTGCATTTTATGACCTATATTTCACGTCGAATGACATTAAAATGCATTGAAAACGAGTTTGAGCATGTTTATGCATATTTTTAACCAATTTGGCCTCATTTCTCATTCAAATATCATCCAAATACACAAATAAGCCACCAAAAATGGTTATTTAATGTTTATGAGTATTTTTGGAGCGGTATTTGCATTTTATGACTTATATTTCACGTCAAATGACATTAAAATGCATTAAAAACGAGTTTGAGCATGTTTATGCATATTTTTAACCAATTTGGCCTCATTTCTCATTCAAATATCATCCAAATACACAAATAAGCCACCAAAAATGGTTATTTAATGTTTATGAGTATTTTTGGAGCGGTATTTGCATTTTATGACCTATATTTCACGTCGAATGACATTAAAATGCATTGAAAACGAGTTTGAGCATGTTTATGCATATTTTTAACCAATTTGGCCTCATTTCTCATTCAAATATCATCCAAATACACAAATAAGCCACCAAAAATGGTTATTTAATGTTTATGAGTATTTTTGGAGCGGTATTTGCATTTTATGACCTATATTTCACGTCGAATGACATTAAAATGCATTGAAAACGAGTTTGAGCATGTTTATGCACATTTTTAACCAATTTGGCCTCATTTCTCTTTCAAATATCGTCCAAATACACAAATCAGCCACCAAAAACGTTTATGTAATGTTTACGAGTATTTTTGGAGCGGTATTTACATTTTATGACCTATATTTCACGTCAAATGACATTAAAATGCATTAAAAACGAGTTTGAGCATGTTTATGCACATTTTTAACCAATTTGGCCTCATTTCTCTTTCAAATATCGTCCAAATACACAAATAAGCCACCAAAAATATTTATTTAATGTTTACGAGTGTTTTTGCAATTGTATTTGCACGTTATGACCTATATTTCACGTTAAATAGCATTAAAATGCAACAAAAACACTTTTAAGCATGTTTATGCACATTTTTAACCAATTTGGCCTCATTTCTCATTCAAATATCGTCCAAATACACAAATAAGCCACCAAAAATATTTATTTAATGTTTACGAGTGTTTTTGCAATTGTATTTGCACGTTATGACCTATATTTCACGTCAAATAGCATTAAAATGCAACAAAAACACTTTTGAGCATGTTTATGCACATTTTTAACCAATTTGGCCTCATTTCTCATTCAAATATCGTCCAAATACACAAATAAGCCACCAAAAATGTTTATTTAATGTTTACGAATATTATTGCACTTGTATTCGCATGTTATGACCTATATTTCACGTCAAATCGCATTAAAATGCAACAAAAACGTTTTTGAGCATGTTTATGCACATTTTTAACCAATTTGGCCTCATTTCTCATTCAAATATCGTCCAAATACACAAATAAGCCACCAAAAATATTTATTTAATGTTTACGAGTGTTTTTGCAATTGTATTTGCACGTTATAACCTATATTTCACGTCAAATAGCATTAAAATGCAACAAAAACACTTTTAAGCATGTTTATGCACATTTTTAACCAATTTGGCCTCATTTCTCATTCAAATATCGTCCAAATACACAAATAAGCCACCAAAAATGTTTATTTCATATTTACGAATATTTTTGCACTTGTATTCGCACGTTATGTCCTATATTTCACGTCAAATCGCATTAAAATGCAACAAAAACGTTTTTGAGCATGTTTATGCACATTTTTAACCAATTTGGCCTCATTTCTCATTCAAATATCGTCCAAATACACAAATCAGCCACCAAAAATGTTTATTTAATATTTACGAATATTATTGCACTTGTATTCGCACGTTATGACCTATATTTCACGTCAAATCGCATTAAAATGCAAAAAAAAACGTTTTTGAGCATGTTTATGCACATTTTTAACCAATTTGGCCTCATTTCTCATTCAAATATCGTCCAAATACACAAATCAGCCACCAAAAATGTTTATTTAATATTTACGAATATTATTGCACTTGTATTCGCACGTTATGACCTATATTTCACGTCAAATCGCATTAAAATGCAAAAAAAAACGTTTTTGAGCATGTTTATGCACATTTTTAACCAATTTGGCCTCATTTCTCATTCAAATATCGTCCCCATACACAAATAAACCACCAAAAATAGTTATTTAATGTTTATGGGTGTTTTTGGAGCGGTAGTTGCATTTTATGACCTATATTTTACGTCAAATGACATTAAAAGGCATTAAAAACGAATTTGAGCATGTTTATGCACATTTTTAACCAATTTGTCCTCATTTCTCATTCAAATACCGTCCAAATACACAAATAAGCCACCAAAAATGGTTATTTAATGTTTATGAGTATTTTTGGAGCGGTATTTGCATTTTATGACTTATATTTCACGTCAAATGACATTAAAATGCATTAAAAACGAGTTTGAGCATGTTTATGCATATTTTTAACCAATTTGGCCTCATTTCTCATTCAAATATCATCCAAATACACAAATAAGCCACCAAAAATGGTTATTTAATGTTTATGAGTATTTTTGGAGCGGTATTTGCATTTTATGACCTATATTTCACATCGAATGACATTAAAATGCATTGAAAACGAGTTTGAGCATGTTTATGCATATTTTTAACCAATTTGGCCTCATTTCTCATTCAAATATCATCCAAATACACAAATAAGCCACCAAAAATGGTTATTTAATGTTTATGAGTATTTTTGGAGCGGTATTTGCATTTTATGACCTATATTTCACGTCGAATGACATTAAAATGCATTGAAAACGAGTTTGAGCATGTTTATGCACATTTTTAACCAATTTGGCCTCATTTCTCTTTCAAATATCGTCCAAATACACAAATCAGCCACCAAAAACGTTTATGTAATGTTTACGAGTATTTTTGGAGCGGTATTTACATTTTATGACCTATATTTCACGTCAAATGACATTAAAATGCATTAAAAACGAGTTTGAGCATGTTTATGCACATTTTTAACCAATTTGGCCTCATTTCTCATTCAAATATCGTCCAAATACACAAATCAGCCACCAAAAACGTTTACGTAATGTTTACGAGTATTTTTGGAGCGGTATTTACATTTTATGACCTATATTTCACGTCAAATGACATTAAAATGCATTAAAAACGAGTTTGAGCATGTTTATGCACATTTTTAACCAATTTGGCCTAATTTCTCTTTCAAATATCATCCAAATACACAAATAAGCCACCAAAAATGTTTATTTCATATTTACGAATATTTTTGCACTTGTATTTACACGTTATGACCTATATTTCACGTCAAATCGCATTAAAATTCAACAAAAACGCTTTTAAGCATGTTTATGCCCATTTTTAACCAATTTGGCCTCATTTCTAATTCAAATATCGTCCAAATACACAAATAAGCCACCAAAAATATTTATTTAATATTTACGAATATTGTTGCACTTGTATTCGCACGTTATTACCTATATTTCACGTCAAATCGCATTAAAATGCAAAAAAAACGTTTTTGAGCATGTTTATGCACATTTTTAACCAATTTGGTCTCATTTCTCATTCAAATATCGTCCAAATACACAAATAAGCCACCAAAAATGGTTATTTAATGTTTATGAGTGTTTTTGGAGCGGTATTTATATTTTATGACCTATATTTCACGTCAAATGACATTAAAATGCATTAAAAACGAGTTTGAGCATGTTTATGCACATTTTTAACCAATTTGGCCTCATTTCTCTTTCAAGTATCGTCCAAATACACAAATCAGCCACCAAAAACGTTTATGTAATGTTTATGAGTATTTTTGGAGCGGTATTTAAATTTTATGACCTATATTTCACGTCAAATGACATTCAAATGCATTAAAAACGTGTTTGAGCATGTTTATGCACATTTTTAACCAATTTGGCCTCATTTCTCTTTCAAATATCGTCCATATACACAAATAAGCCACCAAAAATGTTTATTTCATATTTACGAATATTTTTGCACTTGTATTTGCACGTTATGACCTATATTTCACGTCAAATCGCATTAAAATTCAACAAAAACGCTTTTAAGCATGTTTATGCCCATTTTTAACCCATTTGGCCTCATTTCTAATTCAAATATCGTCCAAATACACAAATAAGGCACCAAAAATATTTATTTAATATTTACGAATATTGTTGCACTTGTATTCGCACGTTATTACCTATATTTCACGTCAAATCGCATTAAAATGCAAAAAAAAACGTTTTTGAGCATGTTTATGCACATTTTTAACCAATTTGGTCTCATTTCTCATTCAAATATCGTCCAAATACACAAATAAGCCACCAAAAATGGTTATTTAATGTTTATGAGTGTTTTTGGAGCGGTATTTACATTTTATGACCTATATTTCACGTCAAATGACATTAAAATGCATTAAAAACGAGTTTGAGCATGTTTTTGCACATTTTTAACCAATTTAGCCTCATTTCTCTTTCAAATATCGTCCAAATACACAAATCAGCCACCAAAAACGTTTATGTAATGTTTATGAGTATTTTTGGAGCGGTATTTACATTTTATGACCTATATTTCACGTCAAATCGCATTAAAATGCATTAAAAACGTTTTTGAGCATATTTATGCACATTTTTAACCAATTTGGCATAATTTCTCATTCAAATATATTATCCAAATACACAAATAAGCTACCAAAAATATTTATTTAATGTTTACGAGTGTTTTTGCACTTATATTTGCAAGTTATGACCTATATTTCACGTCAAATCGCATTAAAATGCCACAAAAACGTTTTTGAGCATGTTTATGCACATTTTTAACCAATTTGGCCTCATTTCTCATTCAAATATCGTCCAAATACACAAATAAGCCACCAAAAATGTTTATTTAAAGTCTATGAGTGTTTTTTGAGCGGCATTTGCATTTTATGACCTATATTTCATGTCAAATTACATTAAAATGCATTAAAAACGAGTTTGAGCATGTTTATGCACATTTTTAATCAATTTGGCCTTATTTCTCATTCAAATATCGTCCAAATACACAAATAAGCCACCAAAAATATTTATTTAATATTTACGAGTGTTTTAGCAATTGTATTGGCACGTTATGACCTATATTTCACGTCAAATCGCATTAAAATTCAACAAAAACGCTTTTAAGCATGTTTATGCCCATTTTTAACCAATTTGGCCTCATTTCTCGTTCAAATATCGTCCAAATACACAAATAAGCAACCAAAAATATTTATTTAATGTTTACGAGTGTTTTTGCACTTTTATTCGCACGTTATTACCTATATTTCACGTCAAATCGCATTAAAGTGCCAAAAAAAAACGTTTTTGAGCATGTTTATTCACCTTTTTAACCAATTTGGCCTCATTTCTCATTCAAATATCGTCTAAATACACAAATAAACCATCAAAAATGGTTATTTAATGTTTATGAATGTTTTTGGAGCGGTAGTTGCATTTTATGACATATATTTTACGTCAAATAACATTAAAATGCATTAAAAACGAGTTTGAGCATGTTTATACACATTTTTAACCAATTTGGCCTCATTTCTCATTAAAATATCGTCCAAATACACAAATAAGCCACCAAAAATGTTTATTTAATATTTACGAATATTATTGCACTTGTATTTGCAAGTTATGACTTATATTTCACGTCAAATCGCATTAAAATGCAACAAAAACGTTTTTGAGCATGTTTATTCACATTTTTAAGCAATTTGGCCTCATTTCTCATTCAAATATCATCCAAATATACATATAAGCCACCAAAAATGTTTATTTAATGTTTATGAGTATTTTTGGAGCGGTAGTGGCATTTTATGACCTATATTTCACGTCAAATGGCATTAAAATGCATTAAAAAGGAGTTTGAGCATGTCTATGCACATTTTTAACCAATTTGGCCTCATTTCTCATTCAAATATCATCCAAATACACAAATAAGCCACCAAAAATGTTTATTTAATATTTACGAATATTTTTGCACTTGTATTCGCACGTTATGACCTATATTTCACGTCAAATCGCATTAAAATGCATTAAAAACGTTTTTTAGCATATTTATGCACATTTTTAACCAATTTGACATAATTTCTCATTCAAATATCATCCAAATACACAAATAAGCTACCAAAAATATTTATTTAATGTTTACGAGTGTTTTTGTACTTATATTTGCAAGTTATGACCTATATTTCACGTCAAATCGCATTAAAATTCAACAAAAACGCTTTTAAGCATGTTTATGCCCATTTTTAACCAATTTGGCCTCATTTCTCATTCAAATATCGTCCAAATACACAAATAAGCAACCAAAAATATTTATTTAATGTTTATGAATATTTTTGGAGCGGTATTTGCATTTTATGACCTATATTTCACGTCAAATGACATTAAAATGCATTAAAAACGAGTTTGAGCATGTTTATGCACATTTTTAACCAATTTGGCCTCATTTCTCATTCAAATATCATCCAAATACACAAATAAGCCACCAAAAATGGTTATTTAATGTTTATAAGTATTTTTGGAGCGGATATTTAATGTGCATAAACATGCTCAAACTCGTTTTTAATTCAAATATCATCCAAATACACAAATAAGCCACCAAAAATGTTTATTTAATATTTCCGAATATTGTTGCACTTGTATTCGCACGTTATGACCTATATTTCACGTCAAATCGCATTAAAATTAAAAAAAAAACGTTTTTGAGCATGTTTACTCACATTTTTAACCAATTTGGCCTCATTTCTCATTCAAATATCGTCCAAATACACAAATAAGCCACCAAAAATGGTTATTTAATGTTTATGAGTATTTTTGGAGCGGTATTTACATTTTATGACCTATATTTCACGTCAAATGACATTAAAATGCATTAAAAACGAGTTTGAGCATGTTTATGCACATTTTTAACCAATTTGGCCTCATTTCTCATTCAAGTATCGTCCAAATACACAAAGTGGTATTTGCATTTTATGACCTATATTTCACGTCAAATGGCATTAAAATGCATTAAAAACGAGTTTGAGCATGTCTATGCACATTTTTAACCAATTTGGCCTCATTTCTCTTTCAAATATCGTCCAAATACACAAATAAGCCACCAAAAATATTTATTTAATGTTTACGAGTGTTTTTGCAATTGTATTTGCACGTTATGACCTATATTTCACGTCAAATAGCATTAAAATGCAACAAAAACACTTTTAAGCATGTTTATGCACATTTTTAACCAATTTGGCCTCATTTCTCATTCTAATATCGTCCAAATACACAAATAAGCCACCAAAAATGGTTATTTAATGTTTATGGGTAATTTTGGAGCGGTATTTGCATTTTATGATCTATATTTCACGTCAAATGACATTAAAATGCATTAAAAACGAGTTTGAGCATGTTCATGCACATTTTTAACCAATTTGGCCTCATTTCTCATTCCAATATCGTCCAAATACACAAATAAGCCACCAAAAATATTTATTTAATGTTTATGAGTATTTTTGGAGCGGTATTTGCATTTTATGACCTATATTTCACGTCAAATGACATTAAAATGCATTGAAAACGAGTTTGAGCATGTTTATGCACATTTTTAACCAATTTGGCCTCATTTCTCATTCAAATATCGTCCAAATACACACATAAGCCACCAAAAATATTTATTTAATATTGACGAGTGTTTTTGCAATTGTATTTGCACGTTATTACCTATATTTCACGTCAAATAGCATTAAAATGCAACAAAAACGCTTTTAAGCATGTTTATGCACATTTTTAACCAATTTGGCCTCATTTCTCATTCAAATAATGTCCAAATACACAAATAAGCCACCAAAAATGTTTATTTAATATTTACGAATATTGTTGCACTTGTATTCGCACGTTATGACCTATATTTCACGTCAAATCGCATTAAAATTAAAAAAAAAACGTTTTTGAGCATGTTTATGCACATTTTTAACCAATTTGGCCTCATTTCTCTTTCAAATATCGTCCAAATACACAAATAAGCCACCAAAAATATTTATTTAATGTTTACGAGTGTTTTTGCAATTGTACTTGCACGTTATGACCTACAGTTCACGTCAAATAGCATTAAAATGCAACAAAAACACTTTTAAGCATGTTTATGCACCTTTTTAACCAATTTGGCCTCATTTCTTATTCAAATATCGTCCAAATATACAAATAAGCCACCAAAAATGTTTAGTTAATGTTTACGAGTGTTTTTGCAATTGTATTTGCACGTTATGACCTATATTTCACGTCAAATAGTATTAAAATGCAACAAAAACACTTTTAAGCATGTTTATGCACATTTTTAACCAATTTGGCCTCATTTCTCATTCAAATATCGTCCAAATACACAAATAAGCCACCAAAAATGTTTATTTCATATTTACGAATATTTTTGCACTTTTATTCGCAAGTTATGACCTTTATTTCACGTCAAATCGCATTAAAATGCAACAAAAACGTTTTTGAGCATGTTTATGCACATTTTTAACCAATTTGGCCTCATTTCTCATTCAAATATCGTCCAAATACACAAATAAGCCACCAAAAACGTTTATGTAATGCTTACGAGTATTTTTGGAGCGGTATTTACATTTTATGACCTATATTTCACGTCAAATGACATTAAAATGCATTAAAAACGAGTTTGAGCATGTTTATGCACATTTTTAACCAATTTGGCCTCATTTCTCTTTCAAATATCGTCCAAATACACAAATAAGCCACCAAAAATATTTATTTAATGTTTACGAGTGTTTTTGCAATTGTATTTGCACGTTATGACCTATATTTCACGTCAAATAGCAAGAAAATGCAACAAAAACACTTTTAAGCATGTTTATGCACATTTTTAACCAATTTGGCCTCATTTCTCAATCAAATATCGTCCAAATACACAAATAAGCCGTCAAAAATGGTTATTTAATGTTTATGAGTATTTTTGGAGCGGTATTTACATTTTATGACCTATATTTCACGTCAAATGACATTAAAATGCATTAAAAACGTGTTTGAGCATGTTTATGCACATTTTTAACCAATTTCGCCTCATTTCTCTTTCAAATATCGTCCAAATACACAAATAAGCCACCAAAAATATTTATTTAATGTTTGCGAGTGTTTTTGCAATTGTATTTGCACGTTATGACCTATATTTCACGTCAAATAGCATTAAAATGCAACAAAAACACTTTTAAGCATGTTTATGCAAATTTTTAACCAATTTGGCCTCATTTCTCATTCAAATATCGTCCAAATACACAAATAAGCCACCAAAAATGTTTATTTCATATTTACGAATATTTTTGCACTTTTATTCGCAAGTTATGACCTTTATTTCACGTCAAATCGCATTAAAATGCAACAAAAACGTTTTTGAGCATGTTTATGCACATTTTTAACCAATTTGGCCTCATTTCTCATTCAAATATCGTCCAAATACACAAATAAGCCACCAAAAACGTTTATGTAATGCTTACGAGTATTTTTGGAGCGGTATTTACATTTTATGACCTATATTTCACGTCAAATGACATTAAAATGCATTAAAAACGAGTTTGAGCATGTTTATGCACATTTTTAACCAATTTGGCCTCATTTCTCTTTCAAATATCGTCCAAATACACAAATAAGCCACCAAAAATATTTATTTAATGTTTACGAGTGTTTTTGCAATTGTATTTGCACGTTATGACCTATATTTCACGTCAAATAGCAAGAAAATGCAACAAAAACACTTTTAAGCATGTTTATGCACATTTTTAACCAATTTAGCCTTATTTCTCATTCAAATATCGTCCAAATACACAAATAAGCCACCAAAAATGTTTATTTAATATTTACGAATATTGTTGCACTTGTATTCGCACGTTATGACCTATATTTCACGTCAAATCGCATTAAAATTAAAAAAAAAACGTTTTTGAGCATGTTTATGCACATTTTTAACCAATTTGGCCTCATTTCTCAATCAAATATCGTCCAAATACACAAATAAGCCGTCAAAAATGGTTATTTAATGTTTATGAGTATTTTTGGAGCGGTATTTACATTTTATGACCTATATTTCACGTCAAATGACATTAAAATGCATTAAAAACGTGTTTGAGCATGTTTATGCACATTTTTAACCAATTTCACCTCATTTCTCTTTCAAATATCGTCCAAATACACAAATAAGCCACCAAAAATATTTATTTAATGTTTGCGAGTGTTTTTGCAATTGTATTTGCACGTTATGACCTATATTTCACGTCAAATAGCATTAAAATGCAACAAAAACACTTTTAAGCATGTTTATGCAAATTTTTAACCAATTTGGCCTCATTTCTCATTCAAATATCGTCCAAATACACAAATAAGCCACCAAAAATGTTTATTTCATATTTACGAATATTTTTGCACTTGTATTCGCACGTTATGACCTATATTTCACGTCAAATCGCATTAAAATGCAACAAAAACGTTTTTGAGCATGTTTATGCACATTTTTAACCAATTTGGCCTCATTTCTCATTCAAATATCGTCCAAATACACAAATAAGCTACCAAAAATATTTATTTAATGTTTACGAGTGTTTTTGCACTTATATTTGCAAGTTATGACCTATATTTCACGTCAAATGACATTAAAATGCTTTAAAAACGAGTTTGAACATGTTTATGCACATTTTTAACCAATTTGGCCTCATTTCTCTTTCAAATATCGTCCAAATACACAAATAAGCCACCAAAAATGTTTATTTAATATTTACGAATATTTTTGCACTTGTATTCGCACGGTATGACCTATATTTCACGTCAAATCGCATTAAAATGCAAAAAAAAAACGTTTTTGAGCATGTTTATGCACATTTTTAACCAATTTGGCCTCATTTCTCTTTCAAATATCGTCCAAATACACAAATAAGCCACCAAAAACGTTTATGCAATGTTTACGAGTATTTTTGGAGCGGTATTTACATTTTATGACCTATATTTCACGTCAAATGACATTAAAATGCATTAAAAACGAGTTTGAGCATGTTTATGCACATTTTTAACCAATTTGGCCTCATTTCTCTTTCAAATATCATCCAAATACACAAATAAGCCACCAAAAATATTTATTTAATATTTACGAATGTTGTTGCACTTGTATTCGCACGTTATGACCTATATTTCACGTCAAATCGCATTAAAATGCAAAAAAAAAAAACGTTTTTGAGCATGTTTATGCACATTTTTAACCAATTTGGCCTCATTTCTCAATCAAATATCGTCCAAATACACAAATAAGCCACCAAAAATGGTTATTTAATGTTTATGAGTATTTTTGGAGCGGTATTTACATTTTATGACCTATATTTCACGTCAAATGACATTAATATGCATTAAAAACGAGTTTGAGCATGTTTATGCACATTTTTAACCAATTTCGCCTCATTTCTCTTTCAAATATCGTCCAAATACACAAATAAGCCACCAAAAATATTTATTTAATATTTACGAGTGTTTTTGCAATTGTATTTGCACGTTATGACCTATATTTCACGTCAAAAAGCATTAAAATGCAACAAAAACACTTTTAAGCATGTTTATGCACATTTTTAACCAATTTGGCCTCATTTCTCATTCAAATATCGTCCAAATACACAAATAAGCCACCAAAAATGTTTATTTCATATTTACGAATATTTTTGCACTTGTATTCGCACGTTATGACCTATATTTCACGTCAAATCGCATTAAAATACAACAAAAACGTTTTTGAGCATGTTTATGCAAATTTTTAACCAATTTGGCCTCATTTCTCATTCAAATATCGTCCAAATACACAAATAAGCCACCAAAAACGTTTATGTAATGTTTACGAGTATTTTTGGAGCGGTATTTACATTTTATGACCTATATTTCACGTCAAATGACATTAAAATGCATTAAAAACGAGTTTGAGCATGTTTATGTACATTTTTAACCAATTTGGCCTCATTTCTTTTTCAAATATCGTCCAAATACACAAATAAGCCACCAAAAATATTTATTTAATGTTTACGAGTGTTTTTGCAATTGTATTTGCACGTTATGACCTATATTTCACGTCAAATAGCAAGAAAATGCAACAAAAACACTTTTAAACTTGTTTATGCACCTTTTTAACCAATTTGGCTTCATTTCTCATTCAAATATCGTCCAAATACACAAATAAGCCACCAAAAATGGTTATTTAATGTTTATGAGTGTTTTTGGAGCGGTATTTACATTTTATGACCTATATTTCACGTCAAATGACATTAAAATGCATTAAAAACGAGTTTGAGCATGTTTATGCACATTTTTAACCAATTTGGCCTCATTTCTCATTCAAGTATCGTCGAAATACACAAAGTGGTATTTGCATTTTATGACCTATATTTCATGTCAAATGACATTAAAATGCATTAAAAACGAGTTTGAACATGTCAGTGCACATTTTTAACCAATTTGACCTCATTTCTCATTCAAATATCGTCCAAATACACAAATAAGCCACCAAAAATATTTATTTAATATTTACGAGTGTTTTAGCAATTGTATTTGCACGTTATGACCTATATTTCACGTCAAATCGCATTAAAATTAAACAAAAACGCTTTTAAGCATGTTTATGCCCATTTTTAACCAATTTGGCCTCATTTCTCATTCAAATATCGTGCAAATAACACAAATAAGCCACCAAAAATATTTATTTAATATTTACGAATATTGTTGCACTTGTATTCGCACGTTATGACCTATATTTCACGTCAAATCGCATTAAAATGCAAAAAAAAAACGTTTTTTGAGCATGTTTATGCACATTTTTAACCAATTTGGCCTCATTTCTCATTCAAATATCGTCCAAATACACAAATAAGCCACCAAAAATGGTTATTTAATGTTTATGAGTGTTTTTGGAGCGGTAGTTGAATTTTATGACCTATATTTCACGTCAAATGACATTAAAATGCATTAAAAACGAGTTTAAGCATGTCTATGCACATTTTTTAACCAATTTGGCCTCATTTCTCATTCAAATATCGTCCAAATACACAAATAAGTCACCAAAAATATTTATTTAATATTTACGAGTGTTTTAGCAATTGTATTTGCACGTTATGACCTATATTTCACGTCAATCGTATTAAAATTCAACAAAACGCTTTTAAGCATTTTATGCCCCTTTTTAACCAATTTGGCCTCATTTCTCATTCAAATATCGTCCAAATACACAAATAAGCCACCAAAAATATTTATTTAATATTTACGAATATTGTTGCACTTGTATTCGCACGTTATTACCCATATTTCACGTCAAATCGCATTAAAATGCAAAAAAAAACGTTTTGAGCATGTTTATGCACATTTTTAACCAATTTGGCCTCATTTCTCATTCAAATATCGTCCAAATACACAAATAAGCCACCAAAAACGTTTATGTAATGTTTACGAGTATTTTTTGGAGCGGTATTTACATTTTATGACCTATATTTCACGTCAAATGACATTAAAATGCATTAAAAACGAGTTTGAGCATGTTTATGTACATTTTTAACCAATTTGGCCTCATTTCTTTTTCAAATATCGTCCAAATAAACAAATAAGCCACCAAAAATATTTATTTAATGTTTACGAGTGTTTTTGCAATTGTATTTGCACGTTATGACCTATATTTCACGTCAAATAGTAAGAAAATGCAACAAAAACACTTTTTAAACATGTTTATGCACCTTTTTAACCAATTTGGCTTCATTTCTCATTCAAATATCGTCCAAATACACAAATAAGCCACCAAAAATGGTTATTTAATGTTTATGAGTGTTTTTGGAGCGGTATTTGCATTTTATGACCTATATTTCACGTCAAATGACATTAAAATGCATTAAAAACGAGTTTGAGCATGTTTATGCACATTTTTAACCAATTTGGCCTCATTTCTCATTCAAGTATCGTCCGAATACACAAAGTGGTATTTGCATTTTATGATCTATATTTCATGTGAAATAACATTAAAATGCATTAAAAACGAGTGTTGAGCATGTCTATGCACATTTTTAACCAATTTGACCTCATTTCTCATTCAAATATCGGTCCAAATACACAAATAAGTCACCAAAAATATTTATTTAATATTTACGAGTGTTTTAGCAATTGTATTTGCACGTTATGACCTATATTTCACGTCAAATCGTATTAAAATTCAACAAAAACGCTTTTAAGCATTTTATGCCCCTTTTTAAACCAATTTGGCCTCATTTCTCATTCAAATATCGTCCAAATACACAAATAAGCCACCAAAATATTTTATTTAATATTTACGAATATTGTTGCACTTGTATTCGCACGTTATTACCCATATTTCACGTCAAATCGCATTAAAATGCAAAAAAAAACGTTTTTGAGCATGTTTATGCACATTTTTAGAACCAATTTGGCCTCATTTCTCATTCAAATATCGTCCAAATACACAAATAAGCCACCAAAAATGGTTATTTAATGTTTATGAGTATTTTTGGAGCGGGTATTTACATTTTATAACCTATATTTCACGTCAAATGACATTAAAATGCATTAAAAATGAGTTTGAGCATGTTTATGCACATTTTAAACCAATTTGGCCTCATTTCTCTTTCAAATATCGTCCAAATACACAAATAAGCCACCAAAAATATTTATTTAATGTTTACGAGTATTTTTGCAATTGTATTTGCACGTTATGACCTATATTTCACGTCAAATAGCATTAAAATGCAACAAAAAGACTTTTAAGCATGTTTATGCACATTTTTAAGCAATTTGGCCTCATTTCTCATTCAAATATCGTCCAAATACACAAATAAGCCACCAAAAATGTTTATTTAATGTTTATGAGTATTTTTGGAGTGGTAGTTGCATTTTATGACCTATATTTCACGTCAAATGGCATTAAAAATGCATTAAAAAGGAGTTTTGAGCATATTTATGCACATTTTTAACCAATTTGGCCTCATTTCTCATTCAAATATCGTCCAAATACACAAATAAGTCACCAAAAATGTTTATTTAATATTTACGAATATTTTTGCACTTGTATTCGCACGTTATGACCTATATTTCACGTCAAATCGCATTAAAATGCATTAAAAACGTTTTTGAGCATATTTATGCACATTTTAACCAATTTTGGCATTATTTCTCATTCAAATATCGTCCAAATACACAAATAAGCCACCAAAAAAATTTATTTAATGTTTACGAGTGTTTTTTGCACTTGTATTTGCATTTTATGACCTATTTCACGTCAAATAGCATTAAAATGCAACAAAAACGTTTTTAAGCATGTTTATGCACATTTTTAACCAATTTGGCCTCATTTCTCATTCAAATATCGTCCAAATATACAAATAAGACACCAAAAATGTTTATTTCATATTTACGAATATTTTTGCACTTGTATTCGCACGTTATGACCTATATTTCACGTCAAATCGCATTAAAATGCAACAAAAACGTTTTTGAGCATGTTTATGCACATTTTTAACCATTTGGCCACATTTCTCATTCAAATATCGTCCAAATACACAAATAAGCCCCCAAAAACGTTTATGTAATGTTTACGAGTATTTTTGGAGCGGTATTTACATTTTATGACCTATATTTCACGTCAAATGACATTAAAATGCATTAAAAATGAGTTTGAGCATGTTTATGCACATTTTTAACCAATTTGGCCTCATTTCTCTTTCAAATATCGTCCAAATACACAAATAAGTCACCAAAAATGTTTATTTAATATTTACGAATATTTTTGCACTTGTATCGCACGTTATGACCTATATTTCACGTCAAATCGCATTAAATGCATTAAAAACGTTTTTGAGCATATTTATGCACATTTTTAACCAATTTGGCATTATTTCTCATTCAAATATCGTCCAAATACACAAATAAGCCACCAAAAAAATTTATTTAATGTTTACGAGTGTTTTTGCACTTGTATTTGCATTTTATGACCTATTTCACGTCAAATAGCATTAAAATGCAACAAAAACGTTTTTAAGCATGTTTATGCACATTTTTAACCAATTTGGCCTCATTTCTCATTCAAATATCGTCCAAATATACAAATAAGACACCAAAAATGTTTTATTTCATATTTACGAATATTTTTGCACTTGTATTCGCACGTTATGACCTTATATTTCACGTCAAATCGCATTAAAATGCAACAAAAACGTTTTTGAGCATGTTTATGCACATTTTTAACCAATTTGGCCACATTTCTCATTCAAATATCGTCCAAATACACAAATAAGCCACCAAAAACGTTTATGTAATGTTTACGAGTATTTTTGGAGCGGTATTTACATTTTATGACCTATATTTCACGTCAAATGACATTAAAATGCATTAAAAACGAGTTTGAGCATGTTTATGCACATTTTTAACCAATTTGGCCTCATTTCTCTGTCAAATATCGTCCAAATACACAAATAAGCCACCAAAAATGTTTATTTAATATTTACGAATATTTTTGCACTTGTATTCGCACGTTATGACCTATATTTCACGTCAAATCGCATTAAAATGCATTAAAAACGTTTTTGAGCATATTTATGCACATTTTTAACCAATTTGGCATCATTTCTCATTCAAATATCGTCCAAATACACAAATAAGCTACCAAAAATATTTATTTAAAGTTTACGAGTGTTTTTGCACTTATATTTGCAAGTTATGACCTATATTTCACGTCAAATCGCATTAAAATGCCACAAAAACGTTTTTGAGCATGTTTATGCACATTTTTAACCAATTTGGCCTCATTTCTCATTCAAATATCGAACAAATACACAAATAAGCCACCAAAAATGGTTATTTAATGTTTATGAGTGTTTTTGGAGCGGCATTTGCATTTTATGACCTATATTTCACGTCAAATTACATTAAAATGCATTAAAAACGAGTTTGAGCATGTTTATGCACATTTTTAATCAATTTGGCCTCATTTCTCATTCAAATATCGTCCAAATACACAAATAAGCTACCAAAAATATTTATTTAATATTTACGTGTTTTTCCAATTGTATTTGCACGTTATGACCTATATTTCACGTCAAATTGCATTAAAATGCAACAAAAACGCTTTTAAGCATGTTTATGCACATTTTTAACCAATTTGGCCACATTTCTCATTCAAATATCGTCCAAATACACAAATAAGCCACCAAAAATGTTTATGTAATGTTTACGAGTATTTTTGGAGCGGTATTTACATTTTATGACCTATATTTCACGTCAAATGACATTAAAATGCATTAAAAACGAGTTTGAGCATGTTTATGCACATTTTTAACCAATTTGGCCTCATTTCTTTTTCAAATATCGTCCAAATACACAAATAAGCCACCAAAAATGTTTATTTCATATTTACGAATATTTTTGCACTTGTATTCGCACGTTATGACCTATATTTCACGTCAAATCGCATTAAAATGCATTAAAAACGTTTTTGGGCATATTTATGCACATTTTTAACCAATTTGGCATCATTTCTCATTCAAATATCGTCCAAATACACAAATAAGCTACCAAAAATATTTATTTAAAGTTTACGAGTGTTTTTGCACTTATATTTGCAAGTTATGACCTATATTTCACGTCAAATCGCATTAAAATGCCACAAAAACGTTTTTGAGCATGTTTATGCACATTTTTAACCAATTTGGCCTCATTTCTCATTCAAATAATGTCCAAATACACAAATAAGCCACCAAAAATGTTTTTCGAGCGGTATTTGCATTTTATGACCTATATTTCACGTCAAATCGCATTAAAATGCCACAAAAACGTTTTTGAGCATGTTTATGCTCATTTTTAACCAATTTGGCCTCATTTCTCATTCAAATATCGTCCAAATACACAAATAAGCCACCAAAAATGGTTATTTAATGTTTAGGAGTGTTTTTGAAGCGGTAGTTGCATTTTATGACCTATATTTCACGTCAAATTACATTAAAATGCATTAAAAACGAGTTTGAGCATTTTTATGCACATTTTTAATCAATTTGGCCTCATTTCTCATTCAAATATCGTCCAAATACACAAATAAGCTACCAAAAATATTTATTTAATATTTACGAGTGTTTTTGCAATTGTATTTGCACGTTATGACCTATATTTCACGTCAAATTGCATTAAAATGCAACAAAAACGCTTTTAAGCATGTTTATGCACATTTTTAACCAATTTGGTCTTATTTCTCATTCAAATATCGTCCAAATACACAAATAAGTCACCAAAAATGTTTATTTAATATTTACGAATATTATTGCACTTGTATTCGCACGTTATGACCTATATTTCACGTCAAATCGCATTAAAATGCAAAAAAAAAAACGTTTTTGAGCATGTTTATGTACATTTTTAACCAATTTGGCCTCATTTCTCATTCAAATATCGTCCAAATACACAAATAAGCCACCAAAAATGGTTATTTAATATTTATGAGTGTTTTTGGAGCGGTAGTTGAATTTTATGACCTATATTTCACGTCAAATGACATTAAAATGCATTAAAAACGAGTTTGAGCATATTTATGCACATTTTTAACCAATGTGGCCTCATTTCTCTTTCAAATATCGTCCAAATACACAAATAAGCCACCAAAAATGTTTATTTAATATTTACGAATATTTTTGCACTTGTATTCGCACGTTATGACCTATATTTCACGTCAAATCGCATTAAAATGCATTAAAAACGTTTTTGAGCATGTTTTTGCACATTTTTAACCAATTTGGCCTCATTTCTCATTCTAATATCGTCCAAATACACAAATAAGCCACCAAAAATGGTTATTTAATGTTTATGAGTATTTTTGGAGCAGTATTTACATTTTATGACCTATATTTCACGTCAAATGACATTAAAATGCATTAAAAACGTTTTTGAGCATGTTTATGCACATTTTTAACCAATTTGGCCTCATTTCTCATTCAAATATCGTCCAAATACACAAATAAGCCACCAAAAATATTTATTTAATATTTACGAATATTGTTGCACTTGTATTCGCACGTTATTACCCATATTTCACGTCAAATCGCATTAAAATGCAAAAAAAAAACGTTTTTGAGCATGTTTATGCACATTTTTAACCAATTTGGCCTCATTTCTCATTCAAATATCGTCCAAATACACAAATAAGCCACCAAAAATGGTTATTTAATGTTTATGAGTATTTTTGGAGCGGTATTTACATTTTATGACCTATATTTCACGTCAAATGACATTAAAATGCATTAAAAATGAGTTTGAGCATGTTTATGCACATTTTTAACCAATTTGGCCTCATTTCTCTTTCAAATATCGTCCAAATACACAAATAAGCCACCAAAAATATTTATTTAATGTTTACGAGTGTTTTTGCAATTGTATTTGCACGTTATGACCTATATTTCACGTCAAATAGCATTAAAATGCAACAAAAAGACTTTTAAGCATGTTTATGCACATTTTTAAGCAATTTGGCCTCATTTCTCATTCAAATATCGTCCAAATACACAAATAAGCCACCAAAAATGTTTATTTAATGTTTATGAGTATTTTTGGAGCGGTAGTTGAATTTTATGACCTATATTTCACGTCAAATGGCATTAAAATGCATTAAAAAGGAGTTTGAGCATATTTATGCACATTTTTAACCAATTTGGCCTCATTTCTCATTCAAATATCGTCCAAATACACAAATAAGTCACCAAAAATGTTTATTTAATATTTACGAATATTTTTGCACTTGTATTCGCACGTTATGACCTATATTTCACGTCAAATCGCATTAAAATGCATTAAAAACGTTTTTGAGCATATTTATGCACATTTTTAACCAATTTGGCATTATTTCTCATTCAAATATCGTCCAAATACACAAATAAGCCACCAAAAATATTTATTTAATGTTTACGAGTGTTTTTGCACTTATATTTGCAAGTTATGACTTATATTTCACGTCAAATAGCAAGAAAATGCAACAAAAACACTTTTAAGCATGTTTATGCACCTTTTTAACCAATTTGGCCTCATTTCTTTTTCAAATATAGCCCAAATACACAAATAAGCCACCAAAAATGGATATTTAATGTTTAAGAGTATTTTTGGAGCGGTATTTGCATTTTATGACCTATATTTCACGTCAAATAACATTAAAATGCATTAAAAACGAGTTTGAGCATGTTTATGCATATTTTTAACCAATTTGGCCTCATTTCTCTTTCAAATATCGTCCAAATACACAAATAAGCCACCAAAAATATTTATTTAATGTTTACGAGTGTTTTTGCAATTGTATTTGCACGTTATGACCTATATTTCACGTCAAAAAGCATTAAAATGCAACAAAAACACTTTTAAGCATGTTTATGCACATTTTTAACCAATTTGGCCTCATTTCTCATTCAAATATCGTCCAAATACACAAATAAGCCACCAAAAACGTTTATGTATTGTTTACGAGTGTTTCTGCACTTATATTTGCATTTTATGACCTATTTCACGTCAAATAGCATTAAAATGCAACAAAAACGTTTTTAAGCATGTTTATGCACATTTTTAACCAATTTGGCCTCATTTCTCATTCAAATATCGTCCAAATACACCAATAAGCCACCAAAAATGTTTATTTCATATTTACGAATATTTTTGCACTTGTATTCGCACGTTATGACCTATATTTCACGTCAAATCGCATTAAAATGCAACAAAAACGTTTTTGAGCATGTTTATGCACATTTTTAACCAATTTGGCCACATTTCTCATTCAAATATCGTCCAAATACACAAATAAGCCCCCAAAAACGTTTATGTAATGTTTACGAGTATTTTTGGAGCGGTATTTACATTTTATGACCTATATTTCACGTCAAATGACATTAAAATGCATTAAAAATGAGTTTGAGCATGTTTATGCACATTTTTAACCAATTTGGCCTCATTTCTCTTTCAAATATCGTCCAAATACACAAATAAGCCACCAAAAATGTTTATTTAATATTTACGAATATTTTTGCACTTGTATTCGCACGTTATGACCTATATTTCACGTCAAATGACATTAAAATGCATTAAAAACGAGTTTGAGCATGTTTATGCACATTTTTAACCAATTTGGCCTCATTTCTCATTGAAATATTGTCCAAATACACAAATAAGCCACCAAAAATGTTTATTTCATATTTACGAATATTTTTGCACTTGTATTCGCACGTTATGACCTATATTTCACGTCAAATCGCATTAAAATGCAACAAAAACGTTTTTTAGCATGTTTATGCACATTTTTAACCAATTTGGCCACATTTCTCATTCAAATATCGTCCAAATACACAAATAAGCCAACAAAAACGTTTATGTAATGTTTACGAGTATTTTTGGAGCGGTATTTACATTTTATGACCTATATTTCACGTCAAATGACATTAAAATGCATTAAAAACGAGTTTGAGCATGTTTATCCACATTTTTAACCAATTTGGCCTCATTTCTCATTGAAATATTGTCCAAATACACAAATAAGCCACCAAAAATGTTTATTTCATATTTACGAATATTTTTGCACTTGTATTCGCACGTTATGACCTATATTTCACGTCAAATCGCATTAAAATGCAACAAAAACGTTTTTTAGCATGTTTATGCACATTTTTAACCAATTTGGCCACATTTCTCATTCAAATATCGTCCAAATACACAAATAAGCCAACAAAAACGTTTATGTAATGTTTACGAGTATTTTTGGAGCGGTATTTACATTTTATGACCTATATTTCACGTCAAATGACATTAAAATGCATTAAAAACGAGTTTGAGCATGTTTATGCACATTTTTAACCAATTTGGCCTCATTTCTCTTTCAAATATCGTCCAAATACACAAATAAGCCACCAAAAATGTTTATGTAATGTTTATGAGTGTTTTTGGAGTGGTAGTTGAATTTTATGACCTATATTTCACGTCAAATGACATTAAAATGCATTAAAAACGAGTTTGAGCATGTTTATGCACATTTTTAACCAATTTGGCCTCATTTCTCATTGAAATATTGTCCAAATACACAAATAAGCCACCAAAAATGTTTATTTCATATTTACGAATATTTTTGCACTTGTATTCGCACGTTATGACCTATATTTCACGTCAAATCGCATTAAAATGCAACAAAAACGTTTTTTAGCATGTTTATGCACATTTTTAACCAATTTGGCCACATTTCTCATTCAAATATCGTCCAAATACACAAATAAGCCAACAAAAACGTTTATGTAATGTTTACGAGTATTTTTGGAGCGGTATTTACATTTTATGACCAATATTTCACGTCAAATGACATTAAAATGCATTAAAAACGAGTTTGAGCATGTTTATGCACATTTTTAACCAATTTGGCCTCATTTCTCTTTCAAATATCGTCCAAATACACAAATAAGCCACCAAAAATGTTTATTTAATATTTACGAATATTTTTGCACTTGTATTCGCACGTTATGACCTATATTTCATGTCAAATCGCATTAAAATGCATTAAAAACGTTTTTGGGCATATTTATGCACATTTTTAACCAATTTGGCATCATTTCTCATTCAAATATCGTCCAAATACACAAATAAGCTACCGAAAATATTTATTTAAAGTTTACGAGTGTTTTTGCACTTATATTTGCAAGTTATGACCTATATTTCACGTCAAATCGCATTAAAATGCCACAAAAACGTTTTTGAGCATGTTTATGCACATTTTTAACCAATTTGGCCTCATTTCTCATTCAAATATCGTCCAAATACACAAATAAGCCACCAAAAATGGTTATTTAATGTTTTTGAGTGTTTTTCGAGCGGTATTTGCATTTTATGACCTATATTTCACGTAAAATTACATTAAAATGCATTAAAAACGAGTTTGAGCATGTTTATGCACATTTTTAATCAATTTGGCCTCATTTCTCATTCAAATATCGTCCAAATACACAAATAAGCTACAAAAAATATTTATTTAATATTTACGAGTGTTTTGACAATTGTATTTGCACGTTATGACCTATATTTCACGTCAAATTGCATTAAAATGCAACAAAAACGCTTTTAAGCATGTTTATGCACATTTTTAACCAATTTGGTCTTATTTCTCATTCAAATATCGTCCAAATACGCAAATAAGTCACCAAAAATGTTTATTTAATATTTACGAATATTATTGCACTTGTTTTCGCACGTTATGACCTATATTTCACGTCAAATTGCATTAAAATGCAAAAAAAAAAAAAACGTTTTTGAGCATGTTTATGTACATTTTTAACCAATTTGGCCTCATTTCTCATTCAAATATCGTCCAAATACACAAATAAGCCACCAAAAATGGTTATTTAATGTTTATGAGTGTTTTTGGAGCGGTAGTTGAATTTTATGACCAATATTTCACGTCAAATGACATTAAAATGCATTAAAAACGAGTTTGAGCATATTTATGCACATTTTTAACCAATTTGGCCTCATTTCTCTTTCAAATATCGTCCAAATACACAAATAAGCCACCAAAAATGTTTATTTAATATTTACGAATATTTTTCCACTTGTATTCGCACGTTATGACCTATATTTCACGTCAAATCGCATTAAAATGCATTAAAAACGTTTTGAGCATATTTATGCACATTTTTAACCAATTTGGCATCATTTCTCATTCAAATATCGTCCAAATACACAAATAAGCTACCAAAAATATTTATTTAAAGTTTACGAGTGTTTTTGCACTTATATTCGCACGTTATGACCTATATTTCACGTCAAATCGCATTAAAATGCCACAAAAACGTTTTTGAGCATGTTTATGCACATTTTTAACCAATTTGGCCTCATTTCTCAGTCAAATATCGTCCAAATACACAAATAAGCCACCAAAAATGGTTATTTAATGTTTATGAGTGTTTTTGGAGCGGCATTTGCATTTTATGACCTATATTTCACGTCAAATTACATTAAAATGCATTAAAAACGAGTTTGAGCAAGTTGATGCACATATTTAACCAATTTGCCCTCATTTCTCTTTCAAATATCGTCCAAATACACAAATAAGCCACCAAAAATGTTTATTTAATATTTACGAATATTTTTGCACTTGTATTCGCACGTTATGACCTATATTTCACGTCAAATCGCATTAAAATGCATTAAAAACGTTTTTGAGCATATTTATGCACATTTTTAACCAATTTGGCATCATTTCTCATTCAAATATCGTCCAAATACACAAATAAGCTACCAAAAATATTTATTTAAAGTTTACGAGTGTTTTTGCACTTATATTTGTAACTTATGACCTATATTTCACGTCAAATCGCATTAAAATGCCACAAAAACGTTTTTGAGCATGTTTATGCACATTTTTAACCAATTTGGCCTCATTTCTCAGTCAAATATCGTCCAAATACACAAATAAGCCACCAAAAATGGTTATTTAATGTTTATGAGTCTTTTTCGAGCGGTATTTGCATTTTATGACCTATATTTCACGTCAAATCGCATTAAAATGCCACAAAAACGTTTTTGAGCATGTTTATGCACATTTTTAACCAATTTGGCCTCATTTCTCATTCAAATATCGTCCAAATACACAAATAAGCCACCAAAAATGGTTATTTAATGTTTATGAGTGTTTTTGGAGCGGTATTTGCATTTTATGACCTATATTTCACGTCAAATGACATTAAAATGCATTAAAAACGAGTTTGAGCATGTTTATGCACATTTTTAACCAATTTGGCCTCATTTCTCTTTCAAATATCGTCCAAATATACAAATAATCCACCAAAAATGTTTATTTAATATTTACGAATATTTTTGCACTTGTATTCGCACGTTATGACCTATATTTCACGTCAAATCGCATTAAAATGCATTAAAAACGCTTTTAAGCATGTTTATGCACATTTTTAACCAATTTGGTCTCATTTCTCATTCAAATATCGTCCAAATACACAAATAAGTCACCAAAAATGTTTATTTAATATTTACGAGTGTTTTTGCACTTATATTTGCAAGTTATGACCTATATTTCACGTCAAATCGCATTAAAATGCCACAAAAACGTTTTTGAGCATGTTTATTGACATTTTTAACCAATTTGGCCTCATTTCTCATTGAAATATTGTCCAAATACACAAATAAGCCACCAAAAATGTTTATTTCATATTTACGAATATTTTTGCACTTGTATTCGCACGTTATGACCTATATTTCACGTCAAATCGCATTAAAACGCAACAAAAACGTTTTTGAGCATGTTTATGCACATTTTTAACCAATTTGGCCACATTTCTCATTCAAATATCGTCCAAATACACAAATAAGCCACCAAAAACGTTTATGTAATGTTTACGAGTATTTTTGGAGCGGTATTGACATTTTATGACCTATATTTCACGTCAAATGACATTAAAATGCATTAAAAACGAGTTTGAGCATGTTTATGCACATTTTTAACCAATTTGGCCTCATTTCTCTTTCAAATATCGTCCAAATACACAAATAATCCACCAAAAATGTTTATTTAATATTTACGAATATTTTTGCACTTGTATTCGCACGTTATAACCTATATTTCACGTCAAATCGCATTAAAATGCATTAAAAACGTTTTTGAGCATATTTATGCACATTTTTAACCAATTTGGCATCATTTCTCATTCAAATATCGTCCAAATACACAAATAAGCTACCAAAAATATTTATTTAAAGTTTACGAGTGTTTTTGCACTTATATTTGCAAGTTATGACCTATATTTCACATCTGTCTCGCGTGTGTTGCCACAAAAACGTTTTTGAGCATGTTTATTGACATTTTTAACCAATTTGGCCTCATTTCTCATTGAAATATTGTCCAAATACACAAATAAGCCAGCAAAAATGTTTATTTCATATTTACGAATATTTTTGCACTTGTATTCGCACGTTATGACCTATATTTCACGTCAAATCGCATTAAAATGCAACAAAAACGTTTTTGAGCATGTTTATGCACATTTTTAACCAATTTGGCCACATTTCTCATTCAAATATCGTCCAAATACACAAATAAGCCACCAAAAACGTTTATGTAATGTTTACGAGTATTTTTGGAGCGGTATTTACATTTTATGACCTATATTTCACGTCAAATGACATTAAAATGCATTAAAAACGAGTTTGAGCATGTTTATGCACATTTTTAACCAATTTGGCATCATTTCTCTTTCAAATATCGTCCAAATACACAAATAAGCCACCAAAAATGTTTATTTAATATTTACGAATATTTTTGCACTTGTATTCGCACGTTATGACCTACATTTCACGTCAAATCGCATTAAAATGCATTAAAAACGTTTTTGGGCATATTTATGCACATTTTTAACCAATTTGGCATCATTTCTCATTGAAATATCGTCCAAATACACAAATAAGTCACCAAAAATGTTTATTTAATATTTACGAATATTATTGCACTTGTATTCGCACGTTATGACCTATATTTCACGTCAAATCGCATTAAAATGCAACAAAAACGTTTTTGAGCATGTTTATGCACATTTTTAACCAATTTGGCCACATTTCTCATTCAAATATCGTCCAAATACACAAATAAGCCACCAAAAACGTTTATGTAATGTTTACGAGTATTTTTGGAGCGGTATTTACATTTATGACCTATATTTCACGTCAAATGACATTAAAATGCATTAAAAACGAGTTTGAGCATGTTTATGCACATTTTTAACCAATTTGGCATCATTTCTCTTTCAAATATCGTCCAAATACACAAATAAGCCACCAAAAATGTTTATTTAATATTTACGAATATTTTTGCACTTGTATTCGCACGTTATGACCTACATTTCACGTCAAATCGCATTAAAATGCATTAAAAACGTTTTTGGGCATATTTATGCACATTTTTAACCAATTTGGCATCATTTCTCATTCAAATATCGTCCAAATACACAAATAAGTCACCAAAAATGTTTATTTAATATTTACGAATATTATTGCACTTGTATTCGCACGTTATGACCTATATTTCACGTCAAATCGCATTAAAATGCAAAAAAAAAAACGTTTTTGAGCATGTTTATGTACATTTTTAACCAATTTGGCCTCATTTCTCATTCAAATATTGTCCAAATACACAAATAAGCCACCAAAAATGGTTATTTAATGTTTACGAGTGTTTTAGCAATTGTATTTGCACGTTATGACCTATATTTCACGTCAAATCGCATTAAAATTCAACAAAAACGCTTTTAAGCATGTTTATGCACATTTTTAACCAATTTGGTCTCATTTCTCATTCAAATATCGTGCAAATACACAAATAAGCCACCAAAAATATTTATTTAATATTTACGAATATTGTTGCACTTGTATTCGCACGTTATGACCTATATTTCACGTCAAATCGCATTAAAATGCAAAAAAAAAACGTTTTTGAGCATGTTTATGCACATTTTTAACCAATTTGGCCTCATTTCTCATTCAAATATCGTCCAAATACACAAATAAGCCACAAAAAATGGTTATTTAATGTTTATGAGTGTTTTTGGAGCGGTAGTTGAATTTTATGACCTATATTTCACGTCAAATGACATTAAAATGCATTAAAAACGAGTTTGAGCATGTTTATGCACATTTTTAACCAATTTGACCTCATTTCTCATTCAAATATTGTCGAAATACTAAAATAAGCTACCAAAAATGGTTATTTAATGTTTATGAGTGTTTTTGGAGCGATAGTTGAATTTTATGACCTATATTTCACGTCAAATGACATTAAAATGCATTAAAAACGAGTTTGAGCATGTTTATGCACATTTTAACCAATTTGGCCTCATTTCTCATTCAAGTATCGTCGAAATACACAAAGTGGTATTTGCATTTTATGACCTATATTTCATGTCAAATGACATTAAAATGCATTAAAAACGAGTTTGAACATGTCTGTGCACATTTTTAACCAATTTGACCTCATTTCTCATTCAAATATCGTCCAAATACACAAATAAGCCACCAAAAATATTTATTTAATATTTACGAGTGTTTTAGCAATTGTATTTGCACGTTATGACCTATATTTCACGTCAAATCGCATTAAATTAAACAAAAACGCTTTTAAGCATGTTTATGCCCATTTTTAACCAATTTGGCCTCATTTCTCATTCAAATATCGTGCAAATACACAAATAAGCCACCAAAAATATTTATTTAATATTTACGAATATTGTTGCACTTGTATTCGCACGTTATAACCTATATTTCACGTCAAATCGCATTAAAATGCAAAAAAAAACGTTTTTGAGCATGTTTATGCACATTTTTAACCAATTTGGCCTCATTTCTCATTCAAATATCGTCCAAATACACAAATAAGCCACCAAAAATGTTTATTTAATGTTTATGAGTGTTTTTGGAGCGGTAGTTGCATTTTATGACCTATATTTCACGTCAAATGGCATTAAAATGCATTAAAAAGGAGTTTGAGCATGTTTACGCACATGTTTAACCAATTTGGCCTCATTTCTTATTCAAATATCGTCCAAATACACAAATAAGCCACCAAAATGTTTATTTAATATTTACGAATATTTTTGCACTTGTATTCGCACGTTATGACCTATATTTCACGTCAAATCGCATTAAAATGCATTAAAAACGTTTTTGAGCATATTTATGCACATTTTTAACCAATTTGGCATTATTTCTCATTCAAATATCGTCCAAATACACAAATAAGCTACCAAAAATATTTATTTAATGTTTACGAGTGTTTTTGCACTTATATTTGCAAGTTATGACCTATATTTCACGTCAAATAGCAAGAAAATGCAACAAAAACACTTTTAAGCATGTTTAAGCACCTTCTTAACCAATTTGGCCTCATTTCTTATTCAAATATAGTCCAAATACACAAATAAGCCACCAAAAATGGTTATTTAATGTTTAAGAGTATTTTTGGAGCGGTATTTGCATTTTATGGCCTATATTTCAGGTCAAATAACATTAAAATGCATTAAAAACGAGTTTGAGCATGTTTATGCACATTTGAACCAATTTGGCCTCATTTCTCTTTCAAATATCGTCCAAATACACAAATAAGCCACCAAAAATGGTTATTTAATGTTTATGAGTGTTTTTGCAATTGTATTTGCACGTTATGACCTATATTTCACGTCAAAAAGCATTAAAATGCAACAAAAACACTTTTAAGCATGTTTATGCCCATTTTTAACCAATTTGGCCTCATTATCTGTCTCGCGTGTGTCCAAATACACAAATAAGCCACCAAAAATGTTTATTTCATATTTACGAATATTTTTGCACCTGTATTCGCACGTTATGACCTATATTTCACGTCAAATCGCATTAAAATGCAACAAAAACGTTTTTGAGCATGTTTATGCACATTTTTAACCAATTTGGCCACATTTCTCATTCAAATATCGTCCAAATACACAAATAAGCAACCAAAAACGTTTATGTAATGTTTACGAGTATTTTTGGAGCGGTATTTACATTTTATGACCTATATTTCACGTCAAATGACATTAAAATGCATTAAAAACGAGTTTGAGCATGTTTATGCACATTTTTAACCAATTTGGCCTCATTTCTCTTTCAAATATCGTCCAAATACACAAATAAGCCACCAAAAATGTTTATTTAATATTTACGAATATTTTTGCACTTGTATTCGCACGTTATGACCTATATTTCACGTCAAATCGCATTAAAATGCATTAAAAACGTTTTTGAGCATATTTATGCACATTTTTAACCAATTTGGCATCATTTCTCATTCAAATATCGTCCAAATACACAAATAAGCTACCAAAAATATTTATTTTAAGTTTACGAGTGTTTTTGCACTTGTATTCGCACGTTATGACCTATATTTCACGTCAAAAAGCATTAAAATGCAACAAAAACACTTTTAAGCATGTTTATGCACATTTTTAACCAATTTGGCCTCATTTCTCATTCAAATATCGTCCAAATACACAAATAAGCCACCAAAAATGTTTATTTCATATTTACGAATATTTTTGCACCTGTATTCGCACGTTATGACCTATATTTCACGTCAAATCGCATTAAAATGCAACAAAAACGTTTTTGAGCATGTTTATGCACATTTTTAACCAATTTGGCCACATTTCTCATTCAAATATCGTCCAAATACACAAATAAGCAACCAAAAACGTTTATGTAATGTTTACGAGTATTTTTGGAGCGGTATTTACATTTTATGACCTATATTTCACGTCAAATGACATTAAAATGCATTAAAAACGAGTTTGAGCATGTTTATGCACATTTTTAACCAATTTGGCCTCATTTCTCTTTCAAATATCGTCCAAATACACAAATAAGCCACCAAAAATGTTTATTTAATATTTACGAATATTTTTGCACTTGTATTCGCACGTTATGACCTATATTTCACGTCAAATCGCATTAAAATGCATTAAAAACGTTTTTGAGCATATTTATGCACATTTTTAACCAATTTGGCATCATTTCTCATTCAAATATCGTCCAAATACACAAATAAGCTACCAAAAATATTTATTTTAAGTTTACGAGTGTTTTTGCACTTGTATTCGCACGTTATGACCTATATTTCACGTCAAAAAGCATTAAAATGCAACAAAAACACTTTTAAGCATGTTTATGCACATTTTTAACCAATTTGGCCTCATTTCTCATTCAAATATCGTCCAAATACACAAATAAGCCACCAAAAATGTTTATTTCATATTTACGAATATTTTTGCACTTGTATTCGCACGTTATGACCTATATTTCACGTCAAATCGCATTAAAATGCAACAAAAACGTTTTTGAGCATGTTTATGCACATTTTTAACCAATTTGGCCACATTTCTCATTCAAATATCGTCCAAATACACAAATAAGCAACCAAAAACGTTTATGTAATGTTTACGAGTATTTTTGGAGCGGTATTTACATTTTATGACCTATATTTCACGTCAAATGACATTAAAATGCATTAAAAACGAGTTTGAGCATGTTTATGCACATTTTTAACCAATTTGGCCTCATTTCTCTTTCAAATATCGTCCAAATACACAAATAAGCCACCAAAAATGTTTATTTAATATTTACGAATATTTTTGCACTTGTATTCGCACGTTATGACCTATATTTCACGTCAAATCGCATTAAAATGCATTAAAAACGTTTTTGAGCATATTTATGCACATTTTTAACCAATTTGGCATCATTTCTCATTCAAATATCGTCCAAATACACAAATAAGCTACCAAAAATATTTATTTTAAGTTTACGAGTGTTTTTGCACTTGTATTCGCACGTTATGACCTATATTTCACGTCAAAAAGCATTAAAATGCAACAAAAACACTTTTAAGCATGTTTATGCACATTTTTAACCAATTTGGCCTCATTTCTCATTCAAATATCGTCCAAATACACAAATAAGCCACCAAAAATGTTTATTTCATATTTACGAATATTTTTGCACCTGTATTCGCACGTTATGACCTATATTTCACGTCAAATCGCATTAAAATGCAATAAAAACGTTTTTGAGCATGTTTATGCACATTTTTAACCAATTTGGCCACATTTCTCATTCAAATATCGTCCAAATACACAAATAAGCAACCAAAAACGTTTATGTAATGTTTACGAGTATTTTTGGAGCGGTATTTACATTTTATGACCTATATTTCACGTCAAATGACATTAAAATGCATTAAAAACGAGTTTGAGCATGTTTATGCACATTTTTAACCAATTTGGCCTCATTTCTCTTTCAAATATCGTCCAAATACACAAATAAGCCACCAAAAATGTTTATTTAATATTTACGAATATTTTTGCACTTGTATTCGCACGTTATGACCTATATTTCACGTCAAATCGCATTAAAATTAAACAAAAACGCTTTTAAGCATGTTTATGCCCATTTTTAACCAATTTGGCCTCATTTCTCATTCAAATATCGTGCAAATACACAAATAAGCCACCAAAAATATTTATTTAATATTTACGAATATTGTTGCACTTGTATTCGCACGTTATAACCTATATTTCACGTCAAATCGCATTAAAATGCAAAAAAAAAACGTTTTTGAGCATGTTTATGCACATTTTTAACCAATTTGGCCTCATTTCTCATTCAAATATCGTCCAAATACACAAATAAGCCACCAAAAATGTTTATTTAATGTTTATGAGTGTTTTTGGAGCGGTAGTTGCATTTTATGACCTATATTTCACGTCAAATGGCATTAAAATGCATTAAAAAGGAGTTTGAGCATGTTTACGCACATGTTTAACCAATTTGGCCTCATTTCTTATTCAAATATCGTCCAAATACACAAATAAGCCACCAAAAATGTTTATTTAATATTTACGAATATTTTTGCACTTGTATTCGCACGTTATGACCTATATTTCACGTCAAATCGCCTTAAAATGAATTAAAAACGTTTTTGAGCATATTTATGCACATTTTTAACCAATTTGGCATTATTTCTCATTCAAATATCGTCCAAATACACAAATAAGCTACCAAAAATATTTATTTAATGTTTACGAGTGTTTTTGCACTTATATTTGCAAGTTATGACCTATATTTCACGTCAAATAGCAAGAAAATGCAACAAAAACACTTTTAAGCATGTTTAAGCACCTTCTTAACCAATTTGGCCTCATTTCTTATTCAAATATAGTCCAAATACACAAATAAGCCACCAAAAATGGTTATTTAATGTTTAAGAGTATTTTTGGAGCGGTATTTGCATTTTATGGCCTATATTTCAGGTCAAATAACATTAAAATGCATTAAAAACGAGTTTGAGCATGTTTATGCACATTTGAACCAATTTGGCCTCATTTCTCTTTCAAATATCGTCCAAATACACAAATAAGCCACCAAAAATGGTTATTTAATGTTTATGAGTGTTTTTGCAATTGTATTTGCACGTTATGACCTATATTTCACGTCAAAAAGCATTAAAATGCAACAAAAACACTTTTAAGCATGTTTATGCCCATTTTTAACCAATTTGGCCTCATTTCTCATTCAAATATCGTCCAAATACACAAATAAGCCACCAAAAATGTTTATTTCATATTTACGAATATTTTTGCACCTGTATTCGCACGTTATGACCTATATTTCACGTCAAATCGCATTAAAATGCAACAAAAACGTTTTTGAGCATGTTTATGCACATTTTTAACCAATTTGGCCACATTTCTCATTCAAATATCGTCCAAATACACAAATAAGCAACCAAAAACGTTTATGTAATGTTTACGAGTATTTTTGGAGCGGTATTTACATTTTATGACCTATATTTCACGTCAAATGACATTAAAATGCATTAAAAACGAGTTTGAGCATGTTTATGCACATTTTTAACCAATTTGGCCTCATTTCTCTTTCAAATATCGTCCAAATACACAAATAAGCCACCAAAAATGTTTATTTAATATTTACGAATATTTTTGCACTTGTATTCGCACGTTATGACCTATATTTCACGTCAAATCGCATTAAAATGCATTAAAAACGTTTTTGAGCATATTTATGCACATTTTTAACCAATTTGGCATCATTTCTCATTCAAATATCGTCCAAATACACAAATAAGCTACCAAAAATATTTATTTTAAGTTTACGAGTGTTTTTGCACTTGTATTCGCACGTTATGACCTATATTTCACGTCAAAAAGCATTAAAATGCAACAAAAACACTTTTAAGCATGTTTATGCCCATTTTTAACCAATTTGGCCTCATTTCTCATTCAAATATCGTCCAAATACACAAATAAGCCACCAAAAATGTTTATTTCATATTTACGAATATTTTTGCACCTGTATTCGCACGTTATGACCTATATTTCACGTCAAATCGCATTAAAATGCAACAAAAACGTTTTTGAGCATGTTTATGCACATTTTTAACCAATTTGGCCACATTTCTCATTCAAATATCGTCCAAATACACAAATAAGCAACCAAAAACGTTTATGTAATGTTTACGAGTATTTTTGGAGCGGTATTTACATTTTATGACCTATATTTCACGTCAAATGACATTAAAATGCATTAAAAACGAGTTTGAGCATGTTTATGCACATTTTTAACCAATTTGGCCTCATTTCTCTTTCAAATATCGTCCAAATACACAAATAAGCCACCAAAAATGTTTATTTAATATTTACGAATATTTTTGCACTTGTATTCGCACGTTATGACCTATATTTCACGTCAAATCGCATTAAAATGCATTAAAAACGTTTTTGAGAATATTTATGCACATTTTTAACCAATTTGGCATCATTTCTCATTCAAATATCGTCCAAATACACAAATAAGCTACCAAAAATATTTATTTTAAGTTTACGAGTGTTTTTGCACTTGTATTCGCACGTTATGACCTATATTTCACGTCAAAAAGCATTAAAATGCAACAAAAACACTTTTAAGCATGTTTATGCACATTTTTAACCAATTTGGCCTCATTTCTCATTCAAATATCGTCCAAATACACAAATAAGCCACCAAAAATGTTTATTTCATATTTACGAATATTTTTGCACTTGTATTCGCACGTTATGACCTATATTTCACGTCAAATCGCATTAAAATGCAACAAAAACGTTTTTGAGCATGTTTATGCACATTTTTAACCAATTTGGCCTCATTTCTCATTCAAATATCGTGCAAATACACAAATAAGCCACCAAAAATATTTATTTAATATTTACGAATATTGTTGCACTTGTATTCGCATGTTATGACCTATATTTCACGTCAAATCGCATTAAAATGCAAAAAAAAAAACGTTTTTGAGCATGTTTATGCACATTTTTAACCAATTTGGCCTCATTTCTCATTCAAATATCGTCCAAATACACAAATAAGCCACCAAAAATGGTTATTTAATGTTTATGAGTGTTTTTGGAGCGGTAGTTCAATTTTATGACCTATATTTCACGTCAAATGACATTAAAATGCATTAAAAACGAGTTTGAGCATGTTTATGCACATTTTTAACCAATTTGGCCTCATTTCTCATTGAAATATTGTCCAAATACTAAAATAAGCTACCAAAAATGGTTATTTAATGTTTATGAGTGTTTTTGGAGCGGTAGTTGAATTTTATGACCTATATTTCACGTCAAATGACATTAAAATGTATTAAAAACGAGTTTGAGCATGTTTATGCACATTTTTAACCAATTTGGCCTCATTTCTCATTCAAGTATCGTCGAAATACACAAAGTGGTATTTGCATTTTATGACCTATATTTCATGTCAAATGTCATTAAAATGCATTAAAAACGAGTTTGAACATGTCTGTGCACATTTTTAACCAATTTGACCTCATTTCTCATTCAAATATCGTCCAAATACACAAATAAGCTACCAAAAATATTTATTTAATATTTACGAGTGTTTTTGCAATTGTATTGGCACGTTATGACCTATATTTCACGTCAAATTGCATTAAAATGCAACAAAAACGCTTTTAAGCATGTTTATGCACATTTTTAACCAATTTGGTCTCATTTCTCATTCAAATATCGTCCAAATACACAAATAAGTCACCAAAATTGTTTATTTAATATTTACGAATATTATTGCACTTGTATTCGCACGTTATGACCTATATTTCACGTCAAATCGCATTAAAATGCAAAAAAAAAAAACGTTTTTGAGCATGTTTATGTACATTTTTAACCAATTTGGCCTCATTTCTCCTTCAAATATTGTCCAAATACACAAATAAGTCACCAAAAATGGTTATTTAATGTTTATGAGTGTTTTTGGAGCGGTAGTTGAATTTTATGACCTATATTTCACGTCAAATGACATTAAAATGCATTAAAAACGAGTTTGAGCATGTTTATGCAAATTTTTAACCAATTTGGCCTCATTTCTCATTCAAGTATCGTCGAAATACACAAAGTGGTATTTGCATTTTATGACCTATATTTCATGTCAAATGACATTAAAATGTATTAAAAACTAGTTTGAACATATCTGTGCACATTTTTAACCAATTTGACCTCATTTCTCATTCAAATATCGTCCAAATACACAAATAAGCCACCAAAAATATTTATTTAATATTTACGAGTGTTTTAGCAATTGTATTTGCACGTTATGACCTATATTTCACGTCAAATTGCATTAAAATTCAACAAAAACGCTTTTAAGCATGTTTATGCCCATTTTTAACCAATTTGGCCTCATTTCTCATTCAAATATCGTGCAAATACACAAATAAGCCACCAAAAATATTTATTTAATATTTACGAATATTGTTGCACTTGTATTCGCACGTTATGACCTATATTTCACGTCAAATCGCATTAAAATGCAAAAAAAAAACGTTTTTGAGCATGTTTATGCACATTTTTAACCAATTTGGCCTCATTTCTCATTCAAATATCGTCCAAATACACAAATAAGCCACCAAAAATGGTTATTTAATGTTTATGAGTGTTTTTGGAGCGGTAGTTGAATTTTATGACCTATATTTCACGTCAAATGACATTAAAATGCATTAAAAACGAGTTTGAGCATGTTTATGCACATTTTTAACCAATTTGGCCTCATTTCTCATTCAAATATTGTCCAAATACTAAAATAAGCTACCAAAAATGGTTATTTAATGTTTATGAGTGTTTTTGGAGCGGTAGTTGAATTTTATGACCTATATTTCACGTCAAATGACATTAAAATGCATTAAAAACGAGTTTGAGCATGTTTATGCACATTTTTAACCAATTTGGCCTCATTTCTCATTCAAGTATCGTCGAAATACACAAAGTGGTATTTGCATTTTATGACCTATATTTCATGTCAAATGACATTAAAATGCATTAAAAACGAGTTTGAACATGTCTGTGCACATTTTTAACCAATTTGACCTAATTTCTCATTCAAATATCGTCCAAATACACAAATAAGCCACCAAAAATATTTATTTAATATTTACGAGTGTTTTAGCAATTGTATTTGCACGTTATGACCTATATTTCACGTCAAATCGCATTAAAATTCAACAAAAACGCTTTTAAGCATGTTTATGCACATTTTTAAACAATTTGGTCTCATTTCTCATTCAAATATCGTGCAAATACACAAATAAGCCACGAAAAATATTTATTTAATATTTACGAATATTGTTGCACTTGTATTCGCACGTTATGACCTATATTTCACGTCAAATCGCATTAAAATGCAAAAAAAAAACGTTTTTGAGCATGTTTATGCACATTTTTAACCAATTTGGCCTCATTTCTCATTCTAATATCGTCCAAATACACAAATAAGCCACCAAAAATGGTTATTTAATGTTTATGAGTGTTTTTGGAGCGGTAGTTGAATTTTATGACCTATATTTCACGTCAAATTACATTAAAATGCATTAAAAACGAGTTTGAGCATGTTTATGCACATTTTTAACCAATTTGGCCTCATTTCTCATTCAAGTATCCTCCAAATACACAAAGTGGTATTTGCGTTTTATGACCTATATTTTAATGTCAAATGACATTAAAATGCATTAAAAACGAGTTTGAGCATTTCTATGCACATTTTTAAACAATTTGACCTCATTTCTCATTCAAATATCGTCCAAATACACAAATAAGCCACCAAAAATATTTATTTAATATTTACGAGTGTTTTAGCAATTGTATTTGCACGTTATGACCTATATTTCACGTCAAATCGCATTAAAATTCAACAAAAACGCTTTTAAGCATGTTTATGCCCATTTTTAACCAATTTGGCCTCATTTCTTATTCAAATATCGTGCAAATACACAAATAAGCCACCAAAAATATTTATTTAATATTTACGAATATTGTTGCACTTGTATTCGCACGTTATGACCTATATTTCACATCAAATCGCATTAAAATGCAAAAAAAAAAACGTTTTTGAGCATGTTTATGCACATTTTTAACCAATTTGGCCTCATTTCTCATTCAAATATCGTCCAAATACACAAATAAGCCACCAAAAATGGTTATTTAATGTTTATGAGTGTTTTTGGAGCGGTAGTTGAATTTTATGACCTATATTTGACGTCAAATGACATTAAAATGCATTAAAAACGAGTTTGAGCATGTTTATGCACATTTTTAACCAATTTGACCTCATTTCTCATTCAAATATTGTCGAAATACTAAAATAAGCTACCAAAAATGGTTATTTAATGTTTATGAGTGTTTTTGGAGCGATAGTTGAATTTTATGACCTATATTTCACGTCAAATGACATTAAAATGCATTAAAAACGAGTTTGAGCATGTTTATGCACATTTTTAACCAATTTGGCCTCATTTCTCATTCAAGTATCGTCGAAATACACAAAGTGGTATTTGCATTTTATGACCTATATTTCATGTCAAATGACATTAAAATGCATTAAAAACGAGTTTGAACATGTCAGTGCACATTTTTAACCAATTTGACCTCATTTCTCATTCAAATATCGTCCAAATACACAAATAAGCCACCAAAAATATTTATTTAATATTTACGAGTGTTTTAGCAATTGTATTTGCACGTTATGACCTATATTTCACGTCAAATCGCATTAAAATTAAACAAAAACGCTTTTAAGCATGTTTATGCCCATTTTTAACCAATTTGGCCTCATTTCTCATTCAAATATCGTGCAAATACACAAATAAGCCACCAAAAATATTTATTTAATATTTACGAATATTGTTGCACTTGTATTCGCACGTTATGACCTATATTTCACGTCAAATCGCATTAAAATGCAAAAAAAAACGTTTTTGAGCATGTTTATGCACATTTTTAACCAATTTGGCCTCATTTCTCATTCAAATATCGTCCAAATACACAAATAAGCCACCAAAAAAGGTTATTTAATGTTTATGAGTGTTTTTGGAGCGGTAGTTGAATTTTATGACCTATATTTCACGTCAAATGACATTAAAATGCATTAAAAACGAGTTTGAGCATGTTTATGCACATTTTTAACCAATTTGGCCTCATTTCTCATTCAAATATCGTCCAAATACACAAATAAGCCACCAAAAATGTTTATTTAAAGTTTATGAGTGTTTTTGGAGCGGTATTTATATTTTATGACCTATATTTCACGTCAAATGACACTAAAATGCATTAAAAACGAGTTTGAGCATGTTTATGCACATTTTTAATCAATTTGGCCTCATTTCTCATTCAAATATTGTCCAAATACTAAAATAAGCTGCCAGAAATATTTATTTAATGTTTACGAGTGTTTTTGCACTTATATTTGAAAGTTATGACCTATATTTCCCGTCAAATCGCATTAAAATGCAACAAAAACACTTTTAAGCATGTTTATGCACATTTTTAAGCAATTTGGCCTCATTTCTCATTCAAATATCGTCCAAATACACAAATAAGCCACCAAAAATGTTTATTTAATGTTTATGAGTGTTTTTGGAGCGGTAGTTGCATTTTATGACCTATATTTCACGTCAAATGGCATTAAAATGCATTAAAAAGGAGTTTGAGCATGTTTACGCACATGTTTAACCAATTTGGCCTCATTTCTTATTCAAATATCGTCCAAATACACAAATAAGCCACCAAAAATGTTTATTTAATATTTACGAATATTTTTGCACTTGTATTCGCACGTTATGACCTATATTTCACGTCAAATCGCATTAAAATGCATTAAAAACGTTTTTGAGCATATTTATGCACATTTTTAACCAATTTGGCATCATTTCTCATTCAAATATCGTCCAAATACACAAATAAGCTACCAAAAATATTTATTTTAAGTTTACGAGTGTTTTTGCACTTGTATTCGCACGTTATGACCTATATTTCACGTCAAAAAGCATTAAAATGCAACAAAAACCCTTTTAAGCATGTTTATGCACATTTTTAACCAATTTGGCCTCATTTCTCATTCAAATATCGTCCAAATACACAAATAAGCCACCAAAAATGTTTATTTCATATTTACGAATATTTTTGCACTTGTATTCGCACGTTATGACCTATATTTCACGTCAAATCGCATTAAAATGCAACAAAAGCGTTTTTGAGCATGTTTATGCACATTTTTAACCAATTTGGCCTCATTTCTCTTTCAAATATCGTCCAAATACACAAATAAGCCACCAAAAATGTTTATTTAATATTTACGAATATTTTTGCACTTGTATTCGCACGTTATGACCTATATTTCACGTCAAATCGCATTAAAATGCATTAAAAACGTTTTTGAGCATATTTATGCACATTTTTAACCAATTTGGCATCATTTCTCATTCAAATATCGTCCAAATACACAAATAAGCTACCAAAAATATTTATTTTAAGTTTACGAGTGTTTTTGCACTTATATTTGCAAGTTATGACCTATATCTCACGTCAAATCGCATTAAAATGCCACAAAAACGTTTTTGAGCATGTTTATGCACATTTTTAACCAATTTGGCCTCATTTCTCATTCAAATATCGTCCAAATACACAAATAAGCCACCAAAAATGGTTATTTAATGTTTAAGAGTGTTTTTGCAGCGGTATTTGCATTTTATGACCTATATTTCACGTCAAATAACATTAAAATGCATTAAAAACGAGTTTGAGCATGTTTATGCACATTTTTAACCAATTTGGCCTCATTTCTCTTTCAAATATCGTCCAAATACACAAATAAGCCACCAAAAATATTTATTTAATGTTTACGAGTGTTTTTGCAATTGTATTTGCACGTTATGACCTATATTTCACGTCAAAAAGCATTAAAATGCAACAAAAACACTTTTAAGCATGTTTATGCCCATTTTTAACCAATTTGGCCTCATTTCTCATTCAAATATCGTCCAAATACACAAATAAGCCACCAAAAATGTTTATTTCATATTTACGAATATTTTTGCACTTGTATTCGCACGTTATGACCTATATTTCACGTCAAATCGCATTAAAATGCAACAAAAACGTTTTTGAGCATGTTTATGCACATTTTTAACCAATTTGGCCACATTTCTCATTCAAATATCGTCCAAATACACAAATAAGCCACCAAAAACGTTTATGTAATGTTTACGAGTATTTTTGGAGCGGTATTTACATTTTATGATCTATATTTCACGTCAAATGACATTAAAATGCATTAAAAACGAGTTTCAGCATGTTTATGCACATTTTTAACCAATTTGGCCTCATTTCTCTTTCAAATATCGTCCAAATACACAAATAAGCCCCCAAAAATGTTTATTTAATATTTACGAATATTTTTGCACTTGTATTCGCACGTTATGACCTATATTTCACGTCAAATCGCATTAAAATGCATTAAAAACGTTTTTGAGCATATTTATGCACATTTTTAACCAATTTGGCATCATTTCTCATTCAAATATCGTCCAAATAAACAAATAAGCTACCAAAAATATTTATTTTAAGTTTACGAGTGTTTTTGCACTTGTATTCGCACGTTATGACCTATATTTCACGTCAAAAAGCATTAAAATGCAACAAAAACCCTTTTAAGCATGTTTATGCACATTTTTAACCAATTTGGCCTCATTTCTCATTCAAATATCGTCCAAATACACAAATAAGCCACCAAAAATGTTTATTTAAAGTTTATGAGTGTTTTTGGAGCGGTATTTGCATTTTATGACCTATATTTCACGTCAAATGACACTAAAATGCATTAAAAACGAGTTTGAGCATGTTTATGCACATTTTTAATCAATTTGGCCTCATTTCTCATTCAAATATTGTCCAAATACTAAAATAAGCTACCAGAAATATTTATTTAATGTTTACGAGTGTTTTTGCACTTATATTTGAAAGTTATGACCTATATTTCCCGTCAAATCGCATTAAAATGCAACAAAAACACTTTTAAGCATGTTTATGCACATTTTTAAGCAATTTGGCCTCATTTCTCATTCAAATATCGTCCAAATACACAAATAAGCCACCAAAAATGTTTATTTAATGTTTATGAGTGTTTTTGGAGCGGTAGTTGCATTTTATGACCTATATTTCACGTCAAATGGCATTAAAATGCATTAAAAAGGAGTTTGAGCATGTTTACGCACATGTTTAACCAATTTGGCCTCATTTCTTATTCAAATATCGTCCAAATACACAAATAAGCCACCAAAAATGTTTATTTAATATTTACGAATATTTTTGCACTTGTATTCGCACGTTATGACCTATATTTCACGTCAAATCGCATTAAAATGCATTAAAAACGTTTTTGAGCATATTTATGCACATTTTTAACCAATTTGGCATCATTTCTCATTCAAATATCGTCCAAATACACAAATAAGCTACCAAAAATATTTATTTTAAGTTTACGAGTGTTTTTGCACTTGTATTCGCACGTTATGACCTATATTTCACGTCAAAAAGCATTAAAATGCAACAAAAACCCTTTTAAGCATGTTTATGCACATTTTTAACCAATTTGGCCTCATTTCTCATTCAAATATCGTCCAAATACACAAATAAGCCACCAAAAATGTTTATTTCATATTTACGAATATTTTTGCACTTGTATTCGCACGTTATGACCTATATTTCACGTCAAATCGCATTAAAATGCAACAAAAGCGTTTTTGAGCATGTTTATGCACATTTTTAACCAATTTGGCCTCATTTCTCTTTCAAATATCGTCCAAATACACAAATAAGCCACCAAAAATGTTTATTTAATATTTACGAATATTTTTGCACTTGTATTCGCACGTTATGACCTATATTTCACGTCAAATCGCATTAAAATGCATTAAAAACGTTTTTGAGCATATTTATGCACATTTTTAACCAATTTGGCATCATTTCTCATTCAAATATCGTCCAAATACACAAATAAGCTACCAAAAATATTTATTTTAAGTTTACGAGTGTTTTTGCACTTATATTTGCAAGTTATGACCTATATCTCACGTCAAATCGCATTAAAATGCCACAAAAACGTTTTTGAGCATGTTTATGCACATTTTTAACCAATTTGGCCTCATTTCTCATTCAAATATCGTCCAAATACACAAATAAGCCACCAAAAATGGTTATTTAATGTTTAAGAGTGTTTTTGCAGCGGTATTTGCATTTTATGACCTATATTTCACGTCAAATAACATTAAAATGCATTAAAAACGAGTTTGAGCATGTTTATGCACATTTTTAACCAATTTGGCCTCATTTCTCTTTCAAATATCGTCCAAATACACAAATAAGCCACCAAAAATATTTATTTAATGTTTACGAGTGTTTTTGCAATTGTATTTGCACGTTATGACCTATATTTCACGTCAAAAAGCATTAAAATGCAACAAAAACACTTTTAAGCATGTTTATGCCCATTTTTAACCAATTTGGCCTCATTTCTCATTCAAATATCGTCCAAATACACAAATAAGCCACTAAAAAATGTTTATTTCATATTTACGAATATTTTTGCACTTGTATTCGCACGTTATGACCTATATTTCACGTCAAATCGCATTAAAATGCAACAAAAACGTTTTTGAGCATGTTTATGCACATTTTTAACCAATTTGGCCACATTTCTCATTCAAATATCGTCCAAATACACAAATAAGCCACCAAAAACGTTTATGTAATGTTTACGAGTATTTTTGGAGCGGTATTTACATTTTATGACCTATATTTCACGTCAAATGACATTAAAATGCATTAAAAACGAGTTTCAGCATGTTTATGCACATTTTTAACCAATTTGGCCTCATTTCTCTTTCAAATATCGTCCAAATACACAAATAAGCCACCAAAAATGTTTATTTAATATTTACGAATATTTTTGCACTTGTATTCGCACGTTATGACCTATATTTCACGTCAAATCGCATTAAAATGCATTAAAAACGTTTTTGAGCATATTTATGCACATTTTTAACCAATTTGGCATCATTTCTCATTCAAATATCGTCCAAATAAACAAATAAGCTACCAAAAATATTTATTTTAAGTTTACGAGTGTTTTTGCACTTGTATTCGCACGTTATGACCTATATTTCACGTCAAAAAGCATTAAAATGCAACAAAAACCCTTTTAAGCATGTTTATGCACATTTTTAACCAATTTGGCCTCATTTCTCATTCAAATATCGTCCAAATACACAAATAAGCCACCAAAAATGTTTATTTCATATTTACGAATATTTTTGCACTTGTATTCGCACGTTATGACCTATATTTCACGTCAAATCGCATTAAAATGCAACAAAAGCGTTTTTGAGCATGTTTATGCACATTTTTAACCAATTTGGCCTCATTTCTCTTTGAAATATCGTCCAAATACACAAATAAGCCACCAAAAATGTTTATTTAATATTTACGAATATTTTTGCACTTGTATTCGCACGTTATGACCTATATTTCACGTCAAATCGCATTAAAATGCATTAAAAACGTTTTTGAGCATATTTATGCACATTTTTAACCAATTTGGCATCATTTCTCATTCAAATATCGTCCAAATACACAAATAAGCTACCAAAAATATTTATTTTAAGTTTACGAGTGTTTTTGCACTTGTATTCGCACGTTATGACCTATATTTCACGTCAAAAAGCATTAAAATGCAACAAAAACCCTTTTAAGCATGTTTATGCACATTTTTAACCAATTTGGCCTCATTTCTCATTCAAATATCGTCCAAATACACAAATAAGCCACCAAAAATGTTTATTTCATATTTACGAATATTTTTGCACTTGTATTCGCACGTTATGACCTATATTTCACGTCAAATCGCATTAAAATGCAACAAAAGCGTTTTTGAGCATGTTTATGCACATTTTTAACCAATTTGGCCTCATTTCTCTTTCAAATATCGTCCAAATACACAAATAAGCCACCAAAAATATTTATTTAATATTTACGAATATTTTTGGAGCGGTATTTGCATTTTATGACCTATATTTCACGTCAAATAACATTAAAATGCATTAAAAACGAGTTTGAGCATGCTTATGCACATTTTTAACCAATTTGGCCTCATTTCTCTTTCAAATATCGTCCAAATACACAAATAAGCCACCAAAAATATTTATTTAATGTTTACGAGTGTTTTTGCAATTGTACTTGCACGTTATGACCTATATTTCACGTCAAAAAGCATTAAAATGCAACAAAAACACTTTTAAGCATGTTTATGCCCATTTTTAACCAATTTGGCCTCATTTCTCATTCAAATATCGTCCAAATACACAAATAAGCCACCAAAAATATTTATTTAATGTTTACGAGTGTTTTTGCAATTGTATTTGCATGTTATGACCTATATTTCACGTCAAAAAGCATTAAAATGCAACAAAAACACTTTTAAGCATGTTTATGCCCATTTTTAACCAATTTGGCCTCATTTCTCATTCAAATATCGTCCAAATACACAAATAAGCCACCAAAAATGTTTATTTCATATTTACGAATATTTTTGCACTTGTATTCGCACGTTATGACCTATATTTCACGTCAAATCGCATTAAAATGCAACAAAAACGTTTTTGAGCATGTTTATGCACATTTTTAACCAATTTGGCCACATTTCTCATTCAAATATCGTCCAAATACACAAATAAGCCACCAAAAACGTTTATGTAATGTTTACGAGTATTTTTGGAGCGGTATTTACATTTTATGACCTATATTTCACGTCAAATGACATTAAAATGCATTAAAAACGAGTTTGAGCATGTTTATGCACATTTTTAACCAATTTGGCCTCATTTCTCTTTCAAATATCGTCCAAATACACAAATAAGCCACCAAAAATGTTTATTTAATATTTACGAATATTTTTGCACTTGTATTCGCACGTTATGACCTATATTTCACGTCAAATCGCATTAAAATGCATTAAAAACGTTTTTGAGCATATTTATGCACATTTTTAACCAATTTGGCATCATTTCTCATTCAAATATCGTCCAAATACACAAATAAGCTACCAAAAATATTTATTTTAAGTTTACGAGTGTTTTTGCACTTGTATTCGCACGTTATGACCTATATTTCACGTCAAAAAGCATTAAAATGCAACAAAAACCCTTTTAAGCATGTTTATGCACCTTTTTAACCAATTTGGCCTCATTTCTCATTCAAATATCGTCCAAATACACAAATAAGCCACCAAAAATGTTTATTTCATATTTACGAATATTTTTGCACTTGTATTCGCACGTTATGACCTATATTTCACGTCAAATCGCATTAAAATGCAACAAAAGCGTTTTTGAGCATGTTTATGCACATTTTTAACCAATTTGGCCTCATTTCTCTTTCAAATATCGTCCAAATACACAAATAAGCCACCAAAAATATTTATTTAATATTTACGAATATTTTTGCACTTGTATTCGCACGTTATGACCTATATTTCACGTCAAATCGCATTAAAATGCATTAAAAACGTTTTTGAGCATATTTATGCACATTTTTAACCAATTTGGCATCATTTCTCATTCAAATATCGTCCAAATACACAAATAAGCTACCAAAAATATTTATTTTAAGTTTACGAGTGTTTTTGCACTTATATTTGCAAGTTATGACCTATATCTCACGTCAAATCGCATTAAAATGCCACAAAAACGTTTTTGAGCATGTTTATGCACATTTTTTACCAATTTGGCCTCATTTCTCATTCAAATATCGTCCAAATACACAAATAAGCCACCAAAAATGGTTATTTAATGTTTATGAGTGTTTTTGGAGCGGCATTTACATTTTATGACCTATATTTCACGTCAAATTACATTAAAATGCATTAAAAACGAGTTTGAGCATGTTTATGCACATTTTTAATCAATTTGGCCTCATTTCTCATTCAAATATCGTCCAAATACACAAATAAGCTACCAAAAATATTTATTTAATATTTACGAGTGTTTTTGCAATTGTATTTGCACAGTATGACCTATATTTCACGTCAAATGGCATTAAAATGCAACAAAAACGCTTTTAAGCATGTTTATGCACATTTTTAACCAATTTGGTCTCATTTCTCATTCAAATATCGTCCAAATTCACAAATAAGTCACCAAAAATGTTTATTTAATATTTACGAATATTGTTGCACTTGTATTCGCACGTTATGACCTATATTTCACGTCAAATCGCATTAAAATGCAAAAAAAAAAAACGTTTTTGAGCATGTTTATGTACATTTTTAACCAATTTGGCCACATTTCTCATTCAAATATCGTCCAAATACACAAATAAGCCACCAAAAACGTTTATGTAATGTTTACGAGTATTTTTGGAGCGGTATTTACATTTTATGATCTATATTTCACGTCAAATGACATTAAAATGCGTTAAAAACGAGTGTGAGCAGGTTTATGCACATTTTTAACCAATTTGGCCTCATTTCTCATTCAAATATCGTCCAAATACACAAATAAGTCACCAAAAATGTTTATTTAATATTTACGAATATTGTTGCACTTGTGTTCGCACGTTATGACCTATATTTCACGTCAAATCGCATTAAAATGCAAAAAAAAAAACGTTTTTGAGCATGTTTATGTACATTTTTAACCAATTTGGCCTCATTGCTCATTCAAATATTGTCCAAATAAACAAATAAGCCACCAAAAATGGTTATTTAATGTTTATGAGTGTTTTTGGAGCGGTAGTTGAATTTTATGACCTATATTTCACGTCAAATGACATTAAAATGCATTAAAAACGAGTTTGAGCATGTTTATGCATATTTTTAACCAATTTGGCCTCATTTCTCATTCAAATATCGTCCAAATACACAAATAAGCCACCAAAAATGTTTATTTCATATTTACGAATATTTTTGCACTTGTATTCGCACGTTATGACCTATATTTCACGTCAAATCGCATTAAAATGCAACAAAAACGTTTCTGAGCATGTTTATGCACATTTTTAACCAATTTGGCCACATTTCTCATTCAAATATCGTCCAAATACACAAATAAGCCACCAAAAACGTTTATATAATGTTTAGGAGTATTTTTGGAGCGATATTTACATTTTATGACCTATATTTCACGTCAAATGACATTAAAATGCGTTAAAAACGAGTGTGAGCAGGTTTATGCACATTTTTAACCAATTTGGCCTCATTTCTCATTCAAATATCGTCCAAATACACAAATAAGCCACCAAAAATGTTTATTTAATATTTACGAATATTTTTGCACTTGTATTCGCACGTTATGACCTATATTTCACGTCAAATCGCATTAAAATGCATTAAAAATGTTTTTGAGCATATTTATGCAAATTTTTAACCAATTTGGCATCATTTCTCGTTCAAATATCGTCCAAATACACAAATAAGCTACCAAAAATATTTATTTTAAGTTTACGAGTGTTTTTGCACTTATATTTGCAAGTTATGACCTATATTTCACGTCAAATCGCATTAAAATGCCACAAAAACGTTTTTGAGCATGTTTATGCACATTTTTAACCAATTTGGCCTCATTTCTCATTCAAATATCGTTCAAATACACAAATAAGCCACCAAAAATGGTTATTTAATGTTTATGAGTGTTTTTGGAGCGGCATTTACATTTTATGACCTATATTTCACGTCAAATTACATTAAAATGCATTAAAAACGAATTTGAGCATGTTTATGCACATTTTTAATCAATTTGGCCTCATTTCTCATTCAAATATCGTCCAAATACACAAATAAGCTACCAAAAATATTTATTTAATATTTACGAGTGTTTTTGCAATTGTATTTGCACAGTATGACCTATATTTCACGTCAAATGGCATTAAAATGCAACAAAAACGCTTTTAAGCATGTTTATGCACATTTTTAACCAATGTGGTCTCATTTCTCATTCAAATATCGTCCAAATACACAAATAAGTCCCCAAAAATGTTTATTTAATATTACGAATATTGTTGCACTTGTATTCGCACGTTATGACCTATATTTCACGTCAAATCGCATTAAAATGCAAAAAAAAAAAACGTTTTTGAGCATGTTTATGTACATTTTTAACCAATTTGGTCTCATTTCTCATTCAAATATCGTCCAAATACACAAATAAGCCACCAAAAATGGTTATTTAATGTCTATGAGTGTTTTTGGAGTGGTAGTTGAATTTTATGACCTATATTTCACGTCAAATGACATTAAAATGCATTAAAAATGAGTTTGAGCATGTTTATGCACATTTTTAACCAATTTGGCCTCATTTCTCTTTCAAATATCGTCCAAATACACAAATAAGCCACCAAAAATATTTATTTAATGTTTACGAGTGTTTTTGCAATTGTATTTGCACGTTATGACCTATATTTCACGTCAAATAGCATTAAATTGCAATAAAAAGACTTTTAAGCATGTTTATGCACATTTTTAAGCAATTTGGCCTCATTTCTCATTCAAATATCGTCCAAATACACAAATAAGCCACCAAAAATGTTTATTTAATGTTTATGAGTGTTTTTGGAGCGGTAGTGGCATTTTATGACCTATATTTTACGTCAAATGGCATTAAAATGCATTAAAAAGGAGTTTGAGCATATTTATGCACATTTTTAACCAATTTGGCCTCATTTCTCATTCAAATATCGTCCAAATACACGAATAAGCCACCAAAAATGTTTATTTAATATTTACGAATATTTTTGCACTTGTATTCGCACGTTATGACCTATATTTCACGTCAAATCGCATTAAAATGCATTAAAAACGTTTTTGAGCATATTTATGCACATTTTTAACCAATTTGGCATTATTTCTCATTCAAATATCGTCCAAATACACAAATAAGCTACCAAAAATATTTATTTAATGTTTACGAGTGTTTTTGCACTTATATTTGTAAGTTATGACCTATATTTCACGTCAAATAGCAAGAAAATGCAACAAAAACACTTTTAAGCATGTTTATGCACCTTTTTAACCAATTTGGCCTCATTTCTTATTCAAATATAGTCCAAATACACAAATAAGCCACCAAAAATGGTTATTTAATGTTTAAGAGTATTTTTGGAGCGGTATTTGCATTTTATGACCTATATTTCACGTCAAATAACATTAAAATGCATTAAAAACGAGTTTGAGCATGTTTATGCACATTTGAACAAATTTGGCCTCATTTCTCTTTCAAATATCGTCCAAATACACAAATAAGCCACCAAAAATGGTTATTTAATGTTTATGAGTGTTTTTGCAATTGTATTTGCACGTTATGACCTATATTTCACGTCAAAAAGCATTAAAATACAACAAAAACACTTTTAAGCAAGTTTATGCCCATTTTTAACCAATTTGGCCTCATTTCTCATTCAAATATCGTCCAAATACACAAATAAGCCACCAAAAATGTTTATTTCATATTTACGAATATTTTTGCACTTGTATTCGCACGTTATGACCTATATTTCACGTCAAATCGCATTAAAATGCAACAAAAACGTTTCTGAGCATGTTTATGCACATTTTTAACCAATTTGGCCACATTTCTCATTCAAATATCGTCCAAATACACAAATAAGCAACCAAAAACGTTTATGTAATGTTTACGAGTATTTTTGGAGCGGTATTTACATTTTATGACCTATATTTCACGTCAAATGACATTAAAATGCATTAAAAACGAGTTTGAGCATGTTTATGCACATTTTTAACCAATTTGGCCTCATTTCTCTTTCAAATATCGTCCAAATACACAAATAAGCCACCAAAAATGTTTATTTAATATTTACGAATATTTTTGCACTTGTATTCGCACGTTATGACCTATATTTCACGTCAAATCGCATTAAAATGCATTAAAAACGTTTTTGAGCATATTTATGCACATTTTTAACCAATTTGGCATCATTTCTCATTCAAATATCGTCCAAATACACAAATAAGCTACCAAAAATATTTATTTTAAGTTTACGAGTGTTTTTGCACTTATATTTGCAAGTTATGACCTATATTCCACGACAAATCGCATGAAAATGCCACAAAAACGTTTTTGAGCATGTTTATGCACATTTTTAACCAATTTGGCCTCATTTCTCATTCAAATATCGTCCAAATACACAAATAAGCCACCAAAAATGGTTATTTAATGTTTATGAGTGTTTTTGGAGCGGCATTTACATTTTATGACCTATATTTCACGTCAAATTACATTAAAATGCATTAAAAACAAGTTTGAGCATGTTTATGCACATTTTTAACCAATTTGGTCTCATTTCTCATTCAAATATTGTCCAAATACACAAATAAGTCACCAAAAATGTTTATTTAATATTTACGAATATTGTTGCACTTGTATTCGCACGTTATGACCTACATTTCACGTCAAATCGCATTAAAATGCAAAAAAAAAAAACGTTTTTGAGCATGTTTATGTACATTTTTAACCAATTTGGCCTCATTGCTCATTCAAATATTGTCCAAATAAACAAATAAGCCACCAAAAATGGTTATTTAATGTTTATGAGTGTTTTTGGAGCGGTAGTTGAATTTTATGACCTATATTTCACGTCAAATGACATTAAAATGCATTAAAAACGAGTTTGAGCATGTTTATGCATATTTTTAACCAATTTGGCCTCATTTCTCATTCAAATATCGTCCAAATACACAAATAAGCCACCAAAAATGTTTATTTCATATTTACGAATATTTTTGCACTTGTATTCGCACGTTATGACCTATATTTCACGTCAAATCGCATTAAAATGCATTAAAAACGTTTTTGAGCATGTTTATGCACATTTTTAACCAATTTGGCCACATTTCTCATTCAAATATCGTCCAAATACACAAATAAGCCACCAAAAACGTTTATGTAATGTTTACGAGTATTTTTGGAGCGGTATTTACATTTTATGACCTATATTTCACGTCAAATGACATTAAAATGCATTAAAAATGAGTTTGAGCATGTTTATGCACATTTTCAACCAATTTGGCCTCATTTCTCTTTCAAATATCGTCCAAATACACAAATAAGCCACCAAAAATATTTATTTCATATTTACGAATATTTTTGCAATTGTATTCGCACGTTATGACCTATATTTCACGTCAAATCGCATTAAAATGCATTAAAAACGTTTTTGAGCATATTTATGCACATTTTTAACCAATTTGGCATCATTTCTCATTCAAATATCGTCCAAATACACAAATAAGCTACCGAAAATATTTATTTTAAGTTTACGAGTGTTTTTGCACTTATATTTGCAAGTTATGACCTATATTTCACGTCAAATCGCATTAAAATGCCACAAAAATGTTTTTGAGCATGTTTATGCACATTTTTAACCAATTTGGCCTCATTTCTCATTCAAATATCGTCCAAATACACAAATAAGCCACCAAAAATGGTTATTTAATGTTTATGAGTCTTTTTCGAGCGGTATTTGCATTTTATGACCTATATTTCACGTGAAATCGCATTAAAATGCCACAAAAACGTTTTTGAGCATGTTTATGCACATTTTTAACCAATTTGGCCTCATTTCTCATTCAAATATCGTCCAAATACACAAATAAGCCACCAAAAATGGTTATTTAATGTTTATGAGTGTTTTTGGAGCGGCATTTACATTTTATGACCTATATTTCACGTCAAATTACATTAAAATGCATTAAAAACGAGTTTGAGCATGTTTATGCACACTTTTAATCAATTTGGCCTCATTTCTCATTCAAATATCGTCCAAATACACAAATAAGCTACCAAAAATATTTATTTAATATTTACGAGTGTTTTTGCAATTGTATTTACACAGTATGACCTATATTTCACGTCAAATGGCATTAAAATGCAACAAAAACGCTTTTAAGCATGTTTATGCACATTTTTAACCAATTTGGTCTCATTTCTCATTCAAATATCGTCCAAATACACAAATAAGTCACCAAAAATGTTTATTTAATATTTACGAATATTGTTGCACTTGTATTCGCACGTTATGACCTATATTTCACGTCAAATCGCATTAAAATGCAAAAAAAAAAACGTTTTTGAGCATGTTTATGTACATTTTTAACCAATTTGGCCTCATTGCTCATTCAAATATTGTCCAAATAAACAAATAAGCCACCAAAAATGGTTATTTAATGTTTATGAGTCTTTTTCGAGCGGTATTTGCATTTTATGACCTATATTTCACGTGAAATCGCATTAAAATGCCACAAAAACGTTTTTGAGCATGTTTATGCACAGTTTTAACCAATTTGGCCTCATTTCTCATTCAAATATCGTCCAAATACACAAATAAGCCACCAAAAATGGTTATTTAATGTTTATGAGTGTTTTTGGAGCGGCATTTACATTTTATGACCTATATTTCACGTCAAATTACATTAAAATGCATTAAAAACGAGTTTGAGCATGTTTATGCACATTTTTAATCAATTTGGCCTCATTTCTCATTCAAATATCGTCCAAATACACAAATAAGCTACCAAAAATATTTATTTAATATTTACGAGTGTTTTTGCAATTGTATTTGCACAGTATGACCTATATTTCACGTCAAATGGCATTAAAATGCAACAAAAACGCTTTTAAGCATGTTTATGCACATTTTTAACCAATTTGGTCTCATTTCTCATTCAAATATCGTCCAAATACACAAATAAGTCACCAAAAATGTTTATTTCATATTTACGAATATTTTTGCACTTGTATTCGCACGTTATGTCCTACATTTCACGTCAAATCGCATTAAAATGCAACAAAAACGTTTTTGAGCATGTTTATGCACATTTTTAACCAATTTGGCCTCATTTCTCATTCAAATATCGTCCAAATACACAAATAAGCCACCAAAAATGGTTATTTAATGTTTATGAGTCTTTTTCGAGCGGTATTTGCATTTTATGACCTATATTTCACGTCAAATCGCATTAAAATGCCACAAAAACGTTTTTGAGCATGTTTATGCACATTTTTAACCAATTTGGCCTCATTTCTCATTCAAATATCGTCCAAATACACAAATAAGCCACCAAAAATGGTTATTTAATGTTTATGAGTGTTTTTGGAGCGGCATTTACATTTTATGACCTATATTTCACGTCAAATTACATTAAAATGCATTAAAAACGAGTTTGAGCATGTTTATGCACATTTTTAATCAATTTGGCCTCATTTCTCATTCAAATATCGTCCAAATACACAAATAAGCTACCAAAAATATTTATTTAGTATTTACGAGTGTTTTTGCAATTGTATTTGCACAGTATGACCTATATTTCACGTCAAATGGCATTAAAATGCAACAAAAACGCTTTTAAGCATGTTTATGCACATTTTTAACCAATTTGGTCTCATTTCTCATTCAAATATCGTCCAAATACACAAATAAGTCACCAAAAATGTTTATTTAATATTTACGAATATTGTTGCACTTGTATTCGCACGTTATGACCTATATTTCACGTCAAATCGCATTAAAATGCAAAAAAAAAAACGTTTTTTGAGCATGTTTATGTACATTTTTAACCAATTTGGCCTCATTGCTCATTCAAATATTGTCCAAATAAACAAATAAGCCACCAAAAATGGTTATTTAATGTTTATGAGTGTTTTTGGAGCGGTAGTTGAATTTTATGACCTATATTTCACGTCAAATGACATTAAAATGCATTAAAAACGAGTTTGAGCATGTTTATGCACATTTTTAACCAATTTGGCCTCATTTCTCATTCAAATATCGTCCAAATACACAAATAAGCCACCAAAAATATTTATTTCATATTTACGAATATTTTTGCACTTGTATTCGCACGTTATGACCTATATTTCACGTCAAATCGCATTAAAATGCAACAAAAACGTTTCTGAGCATGTTTATGCACATTTTTAACCAATTTGGTCACATTTCTCATTCAAATATCGTCCAAATACACAAATAAGCCACCAAAAACGTTTATGTAATGTTTACGAGTATTTTTGGAGCGGTATTTACATTTTATGATCTATATTTCACGTCAAATGACATTAAAATGCGTTAAAAACGAGTGTGAGCAGGTTTATGCACATTTTTAACCAATTTGGCCTCATTTCTCATTTAAATATCGTCCAAATACACAAATAAGTCACCAAAAATGTTTATTTAATATTTACGAATATTGTTGCACTTGTATTCGCACGTTATGACCTATATTTCACGTCAAATCGCATTAAAATGCAAAAAAAAAAACGTTTTTGAGCATGTTTATGTACATTTTTAACCAATTTGGCCTCATTGCTCATTCAAATATTGTCCAAATAAACAAATAAGCCACCAAAAATGGTTATTTAATGTTTATGAGTGTTTTTGGAGCGGTAGTTCAATTTTATGACCTATATTTCACGTCAAATGACATTAAAATGCATTAAAAACGAGTTTGAGCATGTTTATGCACATTTTTAACCAATTTGGCCTCATTTCTCATTCAAATATCGTCCAAATACACAAATAAGCCACCAAAAATGTTTATTTAATATTTACGAATATTTTTGCACTTGTATTCGCACGTTATGACCTATATTTCACGTCAAATCGCATTAAAATGCAACAAAAACGTTTCTGAGCATGTTTATGCACATTTTTAACCAATTTGGCCACATTTCTCATTTAAATATCGTCTAAATACACAAATAAGCCACCAAAAACGTTTATGTAATGTTTACGAGTATTTTTGGAGCGGTATTTACATTTTATGACCTATATTTCACGTCAAATCGCATTTAAATGCCACAAAAACGTTTTTGAGCATGTTTATGCACATTTTTAACCAATTTGGCCTCATTTCTCATTCAAATATCGTCCAAATACACAAATAAGCCACCAAAAACGTTTATGTAATGTTTACGAGTATTTTTGGAGCGGTATTTTCATTTTATGACCTATATTTCACGTCAAATGACATTAAAATGCATTAAAAACGAGTTTGAGCATGTTTATGCACATTTTTAACCAATTTGGCCTCATTTCTCTTTCAAATATCGTCCAAATACACAAATAAGCCACCAAAAATGTTTATTTAATTTTACGAATATTTTTGCACTTGTATTCGCACGTTATGACCTATATTTCACGTCAAATCGCATTAAAATGCATTAAAAACGTTTTTGAGCATATTTATGCACATTTTTAACCAATTTGGCATCATTTCTCATCCAAATATCGTCCAAATACACAAATAAGCTACCAAAAATATTTATTTTAAGTTTACGAGTGTTTTTGCACTTATATTTGCAAGTTATGACCTATATTTCACGTCAAATCGCATTAAAATGCCACAAAAACGTTTTTGAGCATGTTTATGCACATTTTTAACCAATTTGGCCTCATTTCTCATTCAAATATCGTCCAAATACACAAATAAGCCACCAAAAATGGTTATTTAATGTTTATGAGTCTTTTTCGAGCGGTATTTGCATTTTATGACCTATATTTCAAGTCAAATCGCATTAAAATGCCACAAAAACGTTTTTGAGCATGTTTATGCACATTTTTAACCAATTTGGCCTCATTTCTCATTCAAATATCGTCCAAATACACAAATAAGCCACCAAAAATGGTTATTTAATGTTTATGAGTCTTTTTCGAGCGGTATTTGCATTTTATGACCTATATTTCACGTGAAATCGCATTAAAATGCCACAAAAACGTTTTTGAGCATGTTTATGCACATTTTTAACCAATTTGGCCTCATTTCTCATTCAAATATCGTCCAAATACAGCAAATAAGCTACCAAAAATATTTATTTAATATTTACGAGTGTTTTTGCAATTGTATTTGCACAGTATGACCTATATTTCACGTCAAATGGCATTAAAATGCAACAAAAACGCTTTTAAGCATGTTTATGCACATTTTTAACCAATTTGGTCTCATTTCTCATTCAAATATCGTCCAAATACACAAATAAGTCACCAAAAATGTTTATTTAATATTTACGAATATTGTTGCACTTGTATTCGCACGTTATGACCTATATTTCACGTCAAATCGCATTAAAATGCAAAAAAAAAAACGTTTTTGATTGCATGTTTATGTACATTTTTAACCAATTTGGCCTCATTGCTCATTCAAATATTGTCCAAATAAACAAATAAGCCACCAAAAATGGTTATTTAATGTTTATGAGTGTTTTTGGAGCGGTAGTTGAATTTTATGACCTATATTTCACGTCAAATGACATTAAAATGCATTAAAAACGAGTTTGAGCATGTTTATGCACATTTTTAACCAATTTGGCCTCATTTCTCATTCAAATATCGTCCAAATACACAAATAAGCCACCAAAAATGGTTATTTAATGTTTATGAGTCTTTTTCGAGCGGTATTTGCATTTTATGACCTATATTTCACGTCAAATCGCATTAAAATGCCACAAAAACGTTTTTGAGCATGTTTATGCACATTTTTAACCAATTTGGCCTCATTTCTCATTCAAATGTCGTCCAAATACACAAATAAGCCACCAAAAATGGTTATTTAATGTTTATGAGTGTTTTTGGAGCGGCATTTACATTTTATGACCTATATTTCACGTCAAATTACATTAAAATGCATTAAAAACGAGTTTGAGCATGTTTATGCACATTTTTAATCAATTTGGCCTCATTTCTCATTCAAATATCGTCCAAATACACAAATAAGCTACCAAAAATATTTATTTAATATTTACGAGTGTTTTTGCAATTGTATTTGCACAGTATGACCTATATTTCACGTCAAATGGCATTAAAATGCAACAAAAACGCTTTTAAGCATGTTTATGCACATTTTTAACCAATTTGGTCTCATTTCTCATTCAAATATCGTCCAAATACACAAATAAGTCACCAAAAATGTTTATTTAATATTTACGAATATTGTTGCACTTGTATTCGCACGTTATGACCTATATTTCACGTCAAATCGCATTAAAATGCAAAAAAAAAAACGTTTTTGAGCATGTTTATGTACATTTTTAACCAATTTGGCCTCATTGCTCATTCAAATATTGTCCAAATAAACAAATAAGCCACCAAAAATGGTTATTTAATGTTTATGAGTGTTTTTGGAGCGGTAGTAGAATTTTATGACCTATATTTCACGTCAAATGACATTAAAATGCATTAAAAACGAGTTTGAGCATGTTTATGCACATTTTTTAACCAATTTGGCCTCATTTCTCATTCAAATATCGTCCAAATACACAAATAAGTCACCAAAATGTTTATTTAATATTTACGAATATTGTTGCACTTGTATTCGCACGTTATGACCTATATTTCACGTCAAATCGCATTAAAATGCAAAAAAAAAACGTTTTTGAGCATGTTTATGTACATTTTTAACCAATTTGGCCTCATTGCTCATTCAAATATTGTCCAAATAAACAAATAAGCCACCAAAAATGGTTATTTAATGTTTATGAGTGTTTTTGGAGCGGTAGTTCAATTTTTATGACCTATATTTCACGTCAAATGACATTAAAATGCATTAAAAACGAGTTTGAGCATGTTTATGCACATTTTTAAACCAATTTGGCCTCATTTCTCTTTCAAATATCGTCCAAATACACAAATAAGCCACCAAAAATGTTTATTTAATATTTACGAATATTTTTGCACTTGTATTCGCACGTTATGACCTATATTTCACGTCAAATCGCATTAAAATGCATTAAAAACGTTTTTGAGCATATTTTATGCACATTTTTAACCAATTTGGCATCATTTCTCATCCAAATATCGTCCAAATACACAAATAAGCTACCAAAAATATTTATTTTAAGTTTACGAGTGTTTTTGCACTTATATTTGCAAGTTATGACCTATATTTCACGTCAAATCGCATTAAAATGCCACAAAAACGTTTTTGAGCATGTTTATGCACATTTTTAACCAATTTGTGGCCTCATTTCTCATTCAAATATCGTCCAAATACACAAATAAGCCACCAAAAATATTTATTTCATATTTACGAATATTTTTGCACTTGTATTCGCACGTTATGACCTATATTTCACGTCAAATCGCATTAAAATGCAACAAAAACGTTTCTGAGCATGTTTATGCACATTTTTAACCAATTTGGCCACATTTCTCATTCAAATATCGTCCAAATACACAAATAAGCCACCAAAAACGTTTATGTAATGTTTACGAGTATTTTTGGAGCGGTATTTACATTTTATGATCTATATTTCACGTCAAATGACATTAAAATGCGTTAAAAACGAGTGTGAGCAGGTTTATGCACATTTTTAACCAATTTGGCCTCATTTCTCATTTAAATATCGTCCAAATAAACAAATAAGTCACCAAAAATGTTTATTTAATATTTACGAATATTGTTGCACTTCTATTCGATCTGTCTCGCGTGTGTCAAATCGCATTAAAATGCAAAAAAAAAAACGTTTTTGAGCATGTTTATGTACATTTTTAACCAATTTGGCCTCATTGCTCATTCAAATATTGTCCAAATAAACAAATAAGCCACCAAAAATGGTTATTTAATGTTTATGAGTGTTTTTGGAGCGGTAGTTCAATTTTATGACCTATATTTCACGTCAAATGACATTAAAATGCATTAAAAACGAGTTTGAGCATGTTTATGCACATTTTTAACCAATTTGGCCTCATTTCTCATTCAAATATCGTCCAAATACACAAATAAGCCACCAAAAATGTTTATTTAATATTTACGAATATTTTTGCACTTGTATTCGCACGTTATGACCTATATTTCACGTCAAATCGCATTAAAATGCCACAAAAACGTTTCTGAGCATGTTTATGCACATTTTTAACCAATTTGGCCACATTTCTCATTTAAATATCGTCTAAATACACAAATAAGCCACCAAAAACGTTTATGTAATATTTACGAGTATTTTTGGAGCGGTATTTACATTTTATGACCTATATTTCACGTCAAATCGCATTAAAATGCCACAAAAACGTTTTTGAGCATGTTTATGCACATTTTTAACCAATTTGGCCTCATTTCTCATTCAAATATCGTCCAAATACACAAATAAGCCACCAAAAACGTTTATGTAATGTTTACGAGTATTTTTGGAGCGGTATTTTCATTTTATGACCTATATTTCACGTCAAATGACATTAAAATGCATTAAAAACGAGTTTGAGCATGTTTATGCACATTTTTAACCAATTTGGCCTCATTTCTCTTTCAAATATCGTCCAAATACACAAATAAGCCACCAAAAATGTTTATTTAATATTTACGAATATTTTTGCACTTGTATTCGCACGTTATGACCTATATTTCACGTCAAATCGCATTAAAATGCATTAAAAACGTTTTTGAGCATATTTATGCACATTTTTAACCAATTTGGCATCATTTCTCATCCAAATATCGTCCAAATACACAAATAAGCTACCAAAAATATTTATTTTAAGTTTACGAGTGTTTTTGCACTTATATTTGCAAGTTATGACCTATATTTCACGTCAAATCGCATTAAAATGCCACAAAAACGTTTTTGAGCATGTTTATGCACATTTTTAACCAATTTGGCCTCATTTCTCATTCAAATATCGTCCAAATACACAAATAAGCCACCAAAAATGGTTATTTAATGTTTATGAGTCTTTTTCGAGCGGTATTTGCATTTTATGACCTATATTTCACGTCAAATCGCATTAAAATGCCACAAAAACGTTTTTGAGCATGTTTATGCACATTTTTAACCAATTTGGCCTCATTTCTCATTCAAATATCGTCCAAATACACAAATAAGCCACCAAAAATGGTTATTTAATGTTTATGAGTCTTTTTCGAGCGGTATTTGCATTTTATGACCTATATTTCACGTGAAATCGCATTAAAATGCCACAAAAACGTTTTTGAGCATGTTTATGCACATTTTTAACCAATTTGGCCTCATTTCTCATTCAAATATCGTCCAAATACACAAATAAGCTACCAAAAATATTTATTTAATATTTACGAGTGTTTTTGCAATTGTATTTGCACAGTATGACCTATATTTCACGTCAAATGGCATTAAAATGCAACAAAAACGCTTTTAAGCATGTTTATGCACATTTTTAACCAATTTGGTCTCATTTCTCATTCAAATATCGTCCAAATACACAAATAAGTCACCAAAAATGTTTATTTAATATTTACGAATATTGTTGCACTTGTATTCGCACGTTATGACCTATATTTCACGTCAAATCGCATTAAAATGCAAAAAAAAAAACGTTTTTGAGCATGTTTATGTACATTTTTAACCAATTTGGCCTCATTGCTCATTCAAATATTGTCCAAATAAACAAATAAGCCACCAAAAATGGTTATTTAATGTTTATGAGTGTTTTTGGAGCGGTAGTTGAATTTTATGACCTATATTTCACGTCAAATGACATTAAAATGCATTAAAAACGAGTTTGAGCATGTTTATGCACATTTTTAACCAATTTGGCCTCATTTCTCATTCAAATATCGTCCAAATACACAAATAAGCCACCAAAAATGGTTATTTAATGTTTATGAGTCTTTTTCGAGCGGTATTTGCATTTTATGACCTATATTTCACGTCAAATCGCATTAAAATGCCACAAAAACGTTTTTGAGCATGTTTATGCACATTTTTAACCAATTTGGCCTCATTTCTCATTCAAATATCGTCCAAATACACAAATAAGCCACCAAAAATGGTTATTTAATGTTTATGAGTGTTTTTGGAGCGGCATTTACATTTTATGACCTATATTTCACGTCAAATTACATTAAAATGCATTAAAAACGAGTTTGAACATGTTTATGCACATTTTTAATCAATTTGGCCTCATTTCTCATTCAAATATCGTACAAATACACAAATAAGCTACCAAAAATATTTATTTAATATTTACGAGTGTTTTATCTGTCTCGCGTGTGTAGTATGACCTATATTTCACGTCAAATGGCATTAAAATGCAACAAAAACGCTTTTAAGCATGTTTATGCACATTTTTAACCAATTTGGTCTCATTTCTCATTCAAATATCGTCCAAATACACAAATAAGTCACCAAAAATGTTTATTTAATATTTACGAATATTGTTGCACTTGTATTCGCACGTTATGACCTATATTTCACGTCAAATCGCATTAAAATGCAAAAAAAAAAACGTTTTTGAGCATGTTTATGTACATTTTTAACCAATTTGGCCTCATTGCTCATTCAAATATTGTCCAAATAAACAAATAAGCCACCAAAAATGGTTATTTAATGTTTATGAGTGTTTTTGGAGCGGTAGTAGAATTTTATGACCTATATTTCACGTCAAATGACATTAAAATGCATTAAAACGAGTTTGAGCATGTTTATGCACATTTTTAACCAATTTGGCCTCATTTCTCATTCAAATATCGTCCAAATACACAAATAAGCCACCAAAAATGGTTATTTAATGTTTATGAGTGTTTTGGAGCGGTAGTTGAATTTTATGACCTATATTTCACGTCAAATTACATTAAAATGCATTAAAAACGAGTTTGCGCATGTTTATGCACATTTTTAACCAATTTGGCCTCATTTCTCATTCAAATATCGTCCAAATACACAAATAAGTCACCAAAAATGTTTATTTAATATTTACGAATATTGTTGCACTTGTATTCGCACGTTATGACCTATATTTCACGTCAAATCGCATTAAAATGCAAAAAAAAAAACGTTTTTGAGCATGTTTATGTACATTTTTAACCAATTTGGCCTCATTGCTCATTCAAATATTGTCCAAATAAACAAATAAGCCACCAAAAATGGTTATTTAATGTTTATGAGTGTTTTTGGAGCGGTAGTTCAATTTTATGACCTATATTTCACGTCAAATGACATTAAAATGCATTAAAAACGAGTTTGAGCATGTTTATGCACATTTTTAACCAATTTGGCCTCATTTCTCATTCAAATATCGTCCAAATACACAAATAAGCCACCAAAAATGTTTATTTAATATTTACGAATATTTTTGCACTTGTATTCGCACGTTATGACCTATATTTCACGTCAAATCGCATTAAAATGCAACAAAAACGTTTCTGAGCATGTTTATGCACATTTTTAACCAATTTGGCCACATTTCTCATTTAAATATCGTCTAAATACACAAATAAGCCACCAAAAACGTTTATGTAATGTTTACGAGTATTTTTGGAGCGGTATTTACATTTTATGACCTATATTTCACGTCAAATCGCATTAAAATGCCACAAAAACGTTTTTGAGCATATTTATGCACATTTTTAACCAATTTGGCCTCATTTCTCATTCAAATATCGTCCAAATACACAAATAAGCCACCAAAAACGTTTATGTAATGTTTACGAGTATTTTTGGAGCGGTATTTTCATTTTATGACCTATATTTCACGTCAAATGACATTAAAATGCATTAAAAACGAGTTTGAGCATGTTTATGCACATTTTTAACCAATTTGGCCTCATTTCTCTTTCAAATATCGTCCAAATACACAAATAAGCCACCAAAAATGTTTATTTAATATTTACGAATATTTTTACACTTGTATTCGCACGTTATGACCTATATTTCACGTCAAATCGCATTAAAATGCATTAAAAACGTTTTTGAGCATATTTATGCACATTTTTAACCAATTTGGCATCATTTCTCATCCAAATATCGTCCAAATACACAAATAAGCTACCAAAAATATTTATTTTAAGTTTACGAGTGTTTTTGCACTTATATTTGCAAGTTATGACCTATATTTCACGTCAAATCGCATTAAAATGCCACAAAAACGTTTTTGAGCATGTTTATGCACATTTTTAACCAATTTGGCCTCATTTCTCATTCAAATATCGTCCAAATACACAAATAAGCCACCAAAAATGGTTATTTAATGTTTATGAGTCTTTTTCGAGCGGTATTTGCATTTTATGACCTATATTTCACGTCAAATCGCATTAAAATGCCACAAAAACGTTTTTGAGCATGTTTATGCACATTTTTAACCAATTTGGCCTCATTTCTCATTCAAATATCGTCCAAATACACAAATAAGCCACCAAAAATGTTTATTTCATATTTACGAATATTTTTGCACTTGTATTCGCACGTTATGACCTATATTTCACGTCAAATCGCATTAAAATGCAACAAAAACGTTTTTGAGCATGTTTATGCACATTTTTAACCAATTTGGCCACATTTCTCATTCAAATATCGTCCAAATACACAAATAAGCACCAAAAACGTTTATGTAATGTTTACGAGTATTTTTGGAGCGGTATTTACATTTTATGACCTATATTTCACGTCAAATGACATTAAAATGCATTAAAAACGAGTTTGAGCATGTTTATGCACATTTTTAACCAATTTGGCCTCATTTCTCTTTCAAATATCGTCCAAATACACAAATAAGCCACCAAAAATGTTTATTTAATATTTACGAATATTTTTGCACTTGTATTCGCACGTTATGACCTATATTTCACGTCAAATCGCATTAAAATGCATTAAAAACGTTTTTGAGCATGTTTATGCACATTTTTAACCAATTTGGTCTCATTTCTCATTCAAATATCGTCCAAATACACAAATAAGTCACCAAAAATGTTTATTTAATATTTACGAATATTGTTGCACTTGTATTCGCACGTTATGACCTATATTTCACGTCAAATCGCATTAAAATGCAAAAAAAAAAAACGTTTTTGAGCATGTTTATGTACATTTTTAACCAATTTGGCCTCATTGCTCATTCAAATATTGTCCAAATAAACAAATAAGCCACCAAAAATGGTTATTTAATGTTTATGAGTGTTTTTGGAGCGGTAGTTGAATTTATGACCTATATTTCACGTCAAATGACATTAAAATGCATTAAAAACGAGTTTGAGCATGTTTATGCACATTTTTAACCAATTTGGCCTCATTTCTCATTCAAATATCGTCCAAATACACAAATAAGCCACCAAAAATGGTTATTTAATGTTTATGAGTCTTTTCGAGCGGTATTTGCATTTTATGACCTATATTTCACGTCAAATCGCATTAAAATGCCACAAAAACGTTTTTGAGCATGTTTATGCACATTTTTAACCAATTTGGCCTCATTTCTCATTCAAATATCGTCCAAATACACAAATAAGCCACCAAAAATGGTTATTTAATGTTTATGAGTGTTTTTGGAGCGGCATTTGCATTTTATGACCTATATTTCACGTCAAATTACATTAAAATGCATTAAAAACGAGTTTGAGCATGTTTATGCACATTTTTAACCAATTTGGCCTCATTTCTCATTCAAATATCGTCCAAATACACAAATAAGCCACCAAAAATGTTTATTTCATATTTACGAATATTTTTGCACTTGTATTCGCACGTTATGACCTATATTTCACGTCAAATCGCATTAAAATGCAACAAAAACGTTTTTTGAGCATGTTTATGCACATTTTTAACCAATTTGGCCACATTTCTCATTCAAATATCGTCCAAATACACAAATAAGCCACCAAAAACGTTTATGTAATGTTTACGAGTATTTTTGGAGCGGTATTTACATTTTATGACCTATATTTCACGTCAAATCGCATTTAAATGCCACAAAAACGTTTTTGAGCATGTTTATGCACATTTTTAACCAATTTGGCCTCATTTCTCATTCAAATATCGTCCAAATACACAAATAAGCCACCAAAAATGTTTATTTAATATTTACGAATATTTTTGCACTTGTATTCGCACGTTATGACCTATATTTCACGTCAAATCGCATTAAAATGCAACAAAAACGTTTTTGAGCATGTTTATGCACATTTTTAACCAATTTGGCCACATTTCTCATTTAAATATCGTCTAAATACACAAATAAGCCACCAAAAACGTTTATGTAATGTTTACGAGTATTTTTGGAGCGGTATTTACATTTTATGACCTATATTTCACGTCAAATGACATTAAAATGCATTAAAAACGAGTTTGAGCATGTTTATGCACATTTTTAACCAATTTGGCCTCATTTCTCATTCAAATATCGTCCAAATACACAAATAAGCCACCAAAAATGTTTATTTAATGTTTATGAGTGTTTTTGGAGCGGTAGTTGAATTTTATGACCTATATTTCACGTCAAATTACATTAAAATGCATTAAAAACGAGTTTTGCGCATGTTTATGCACATTTTTAACCAATTTGGCCTCATTTCTCATTCAAATATCGTCCAAATACACAAATAAGTCACCAAAAATGTTTATTTAATATTTACGAATATTGTTGCACTTGTATTCGCACGTTATGACCTATATTTCACGTCAAATCGCATTAAAATGCAAAAAAAAAACGTTTTTGAGCATGTTTATGTACATTTTTAACCAATTTGGCCTCATTGCTCATTCAAATATTGTCCAAATAAACAAATAAGCCACCAAAAATGGTTATTTAATGTTTATGAGTGTTTTTGGAGCGGTAGTTCAATTTTATGACCTATATTTCACGTCAAATGACATTAAAATGCATTAAAAACGAGTTTGAGCATGTTTATGCACATTTTTAACCAATTTGGCCTCATTTCTCATTCAAATATTGTCCAAATACACAAATAAGCCACCAAAAATGTTTATTTAATATTTACGAATATTTTTGCACTTGTATTCGCACGTTATGACCTATATTTCACGTCAAATCGCATTAAAATGCAACAAAAACGTTTCTGAGCATGTTTATGCACATTTTTAACCAATTTGGCCACATTTCTCATTTAAATATCGTCTAAATACACAAATAAGCCACCAAAAACGTTTATGTAATGTTTACGAGTATTTTTGGAGCGGTATTTACATTTTATGACCTATATTTCACGTCAAATCGCATTTAAATGCCACAAAAACGTTTTTGAGCATGTTTATGCACATTTTTAACCAATTTGGCCTCATTTCTCATTCAAATATCGTCCAAATACACAAATAAGCCACCAAAAACGTTTATGTAATGTTTACGAGTATTTTTGGAGCGGTATTTTCATTTTATGACCTATATTTCACGTCAAATGACATTAAAATGCATTAAAAACGAGTTTGAGCATGTTTATGCACATTTTTAACCACTTTGGCCTCATTTCTCTTTCAAATATCGTCCAAATACACAAATAAGCCACCAAAAATGTTTATTTAATATTTACGAATATTTTTACACTTGTATTCGCACGTTATGACCTATATTTCACGTCAAATCGCATTAAAATGCATTAAAAACGTTTTTGAGCATATTTATGCACATTTTAACCAATTTGGCATCATTTCTCATCCAAATATCGTCCAAATACACAAATAAGCTACCAAAAATATTTATTTTAAGTTTACGAGTGTTTTTGCACTTATATTTGCAAGTTATGACCTATATTTCACGTCAAATCGCATTAAAATGCCACAAAAACGTTTTTGAGCATGTTTATGCACATTTTTAACCAATTTGGCCTCATTTCTCATTCAAATATCGTCCAAATACACAAATAAGCCACCAAAAATGGTTATTTAATGTTTATGAGTCTTTTTCGAGCGGTATTTGCATTTTATGACCTATATTTCACGTCAAATCGCATTAAAATGCCACAAAAACGTTTTTGAGCATGTTTATGCACATTTTTAACCAATTTGGCCTCATTTCTCATTCAAATATCGTCCAAATACACAAATAAGCCACCAAAAATGGTTATTTAATGTTTATGAGTGTTTTTGGAGCGGCATTTGCATTTTATGACCTATATTTCACGTCAAATTACATTAAAATGCATTAAAAACGAGTTTGAGCATGTTTATGCACATTTTTAACCAATTTGGCCTCATTTCTCATTCAAATATCGTCCAAATACACAAATAAGCCACCAAAAATGTTTATTTCATATTTATGAATATTTTTGCACTTGTATTCGCACGTTATGACCTATATTTCACGTCAAATCGCATTAAAATGCAATAAAAACGTTTTTGAGCATGTTTATGCACATTTTTAACCAATTTGGCCACATTTCTCATTCAAATATCGTCCAAATACACAAATAAGCCACCAAAAACGTTTATGTAATGTTTACGAGTATTTTTGGAGCGGTATTTACATTTTATGACCTATATTTCACGTCAAATCGCATTTAAATGCCACAAAAACGTTTTTGAGCATGTTTATGCACATTTTTAACCAATTTGGCCTCATTTCTCATTCAAATATCGTCCAAATACACAAATAAGCCACCAAAAATGTTTATTTAATATTTACGAATATTTTTGCACTTGTATTCGCACGTTATGACCTATATTTCACGTGAAATCGCATTAAAATGCAACAAAAACGTTTTTGAGCATGTTTATGCACATTTTTAACCATTTTGGCCACATTTCTCATTTAAATATCGTCTAAATACACAAATAAGCCACCAAAAACGTTTATGTAATGTTTACGAGTATTTTTGGAGCGGTATTTACATTTTATGACCTATATTTCACGTCAAATGACATTAAAATGCATTAAAAACGAGTTTGAGCATGTTTATGCACATTTTTAACCAATTTGGCCTCATTTCTCTTTCAAATATCGTCCAAATACACAAATAAGCCACCAAAAATGTTTATTTAATATTTACGAATATTTTTGCACTTGTATTCGCACGTTATGACCTATATTTCACGTCAAATCGCATTAAAATGCATTAAAAACGTTTTTGAGCATGTTTATGCACATTTTTAACCAATTTGGTCTCATTTCTCATTCAAATATCGTCCAAATACACAAATAAGTCACCAAAAATGTTTATTTAATATTTACGAATATTGTTGCACTTGTATTCGCACGTTATGACCTATATTTCACGTCAAATCGCATTAAAATGCAAAAAAAAAAACGTTTTTGAGCATGTTTATGTACATTTTTAACCAATTTGGCCTCATTGCTCATTCAAATATTGTCCAAATAAACAAATAAGCCACCAAAAATGGTTATTTAATGTTTATGAGTGTTTTGGAGCGAAGTTGAATTTTATGACCTATATTTCACGTCAAATGACATTAAAATGCATTAAAAACGAGTTTGAGCATGTTTATGCACATTTTTAACCAATTTGGCCTCATTTCTCATTCAAATATCGTCCAAATACACAAATAAGCCACCAAAAATGGTTATTTAATGTTTATGAGTCTTTTCGAGCGGTATTTGCATTTTATGACCTATATTTCACGTCAAATCGCATTAAAATGCCACAAAAACGTTTTTGAGCATGTTTATGCACATTTATCTGTCTCGCGTGTGTTCATTTCTCATTCAAATATCGTCCAAATACACAAATAAGCCACCAAAAATGGTTATTTAATGTTTATGAGTGTTTTTGGAGCGGCATTTGCATTTTATGACCTATATTTCACGTCAAATTACATTAAAATGCATTAAAAACGAGTTTGAGCATGTTTATGCACATTTTTAACCAATTTGGCCTCATTTCTCATTCAAATATCGTCCAAATACACAAATAAGCCACCAAAAATGTTTATTTCATATTTACGAATATTTTTGCACTTGTATTCGCACGTTATGACCTATATTTCACGTCAAATCGCATTAAAATGCAACAAAAACGTTTTTGAGCATGTTTATGCACATTTTTAACCAATTTGGCCACATTTCTCATTCAAATATCGTCCAAATACACAAATAAGCCACCAAAAACGTTTATGTAATGTTTACGAGTATTTTTGGAGCGGTATTTACATTTTATGACCTATATTTCACGTCAAATCGCATTTAAATGCCACAAAAACGTTTTTGAGCATGTTTATGCACATTTTTAACCAATTTGGCCTCATTTCTCATTCAAATATCGTCCAAATACACAAATAAGCCACCAAAAATGTTTATTTAATATTTACGAATATTTTTGCACTTGTATTCGCACGTTATGACCTATATTTCACGTCAAATCGCATTAAAATGCAACAAAAACGTTTTTGAGCATGTTTATGCACATTTTTAACCAATTTGGCCACATTTCTCATTTAAATATCGTCTAAATACACAAATAAGCCACCAAAAACGTTTATGTAATGTTTACGAGTATTTTTGGAGCGGTATTTACATTTTATGACCTATATTTCACGTCAAATGACATTAAAATGCATTAAAAACGAGTTTGAGCATGTTTATGCACATTTTTAACCAATTTGGCCTCATTTCTCTTTCAAATATCGTCCAAATACACAAATAAGCCACCAAAAATGTTTATTTAATATTTACGAATATTTTTGCACTTGTATTCGCACGTTATGACCTATATTTCACGTCAAATCGCATTAAAATGCATTAAAAACGTTTTTGAGCATGTTTATGCACATTTTTAACCAATTTGGTCTCATTTCTCATTCAAATATCGTCCAAATACACAAATAAGTCACCAAAAATGTTTATTTAATATTTACGAATATTGTTGCACTTGTATTCGCACGTTATGACCTATATTTCACGTCAAATCGCATTAAAATGCAAAAAAAAAAACGTTTTTGAGCATGTTTATGTACATTTTTAACCAATTTGGCCTCATTGCTCATTCAAATATTGTCCAAATAAACAAATAAGCCACCAAAAATGGTTATTTAATGTTTATGAGTGTTTTTGGAGCGGTAGTTGAATTTTATGACCTATATTTCACGTCAAATGACATTAAAATGCATTAAAAACGAGTTTGAGCATGTTTATGCACATTTTTAACCAATTTGGCCTCATTTCTCATTCAAATATCGTCCAAATACACAAATAAGCCACCAAAAATGGTTATTTAATGTTTATGAGTCTTTTTCGAGCGGTATTTGCATTTTATGACCTATATTTCACGTCAAATCGCATTAAAATGCCACAAAAACGTTTTTGAGCATGTTTATGCACATTTTTAACCAATTTGGCCTCATTTCTCATTCAAATATCGTCCAAATACACAAATAAGCCACCAAAAATGGTTATTTAATGTTTATGAGTGTTTTTGGAGCGGCATTTGCATTTTATGACCTATATTTCACGTCAAATTACATTAAAATGCATTAAAAACGAGTTTGAGCATGTTTATGCACATTTTTAACCAATTTGGCCTCATTTCTCATTCAAATATCGTCCAAATACACAAATAAGCCACCAAAAATGTTTATTTCATATTTACGAATATTTTTGCACTTGTATTCGCACGTTATGACCTATATTTCACGTCAAATCGCATTAAAATGCAACAAAAACGTTTTTGAGCATGTTTATGCACATTTTTAACCAATTTGGCCACATTTCTCATTCAAATATCGTCCAAATACACAAATAAGCCACCAAAAACGTTTATGTAATGTTTACGAGTATTTTTGGAGCGGTATTTACATTTTATGACCTATATTTCACGTCAAATCGCATTTAAATGCCACAAAAACGTTTTTGAGCATGTTTATGCACATTTTTAACCAATTTGGCCTCATTTCTCATTCAAATATCGTCCAAATACACAAATAAGCCACCAAAAATGTTTATTTAATATTTACGAATATTTTTGCACTTGTATTCGCACGTTATGACCTATATTTCACGTCAAATCGCATTAAAATGCAACAAAAACGTTTTTGAGCATGTTTATGCACATTTTTAACCAATTTGGCCACATTTCTCATTTAAATATCGTCTAAATACACAAATAAGCCACCAAAAACGTTTATGTAATGTTTACGAGTATTTTTGGAGCGGTATTTACATTTTATGACCTATATTTCACGTCAAATGACATTAAAATGCATTAAAAACGAGTTTGAGCATGTTTATGCACATTTTTAACCAATTTGGCCTCATTTCTCTTTCAAATATCGTCCAAATACACAAATAAGCCACCAAAAATGTTTATTTAATATTTACGAATATTTTTGCACTTGTATTCGCACGTTATGACCTATATATTTCACGTCAAATCGCATTAAAATGCATTAAAAACGTTTTTGAGCATGTTTATGCACATTTTTAACCAATTTGGTCTCATTTCTCATTCAAATATCGTCCAAATACACAAATAAGTCACCAAAAATGTTTATTTAATATTTACGAATATTATTGCACTTGTATTCGCACGTTATGACCTATATTTCACGTCAAATCGCATTAAAATGCAAAAAAAAAAACGTTTTTGAATCTGTCTCGCGTGTGT